>ML811275.1:15065-28720 GCA_009831015.1 Picea engelmannii
TCGGGACCTGGCTTCCCACCCGTTTTGGACATCCAACACTTTAAGTGGGCTTTACTGGTGAGACCATTTGGGTTTTGGTAAGGTTCTCCGCAAGTTTCCAAGCAAAGAATTAACCTCCAAGGAGGCCCAAACCATTTCACTAACTGAACTTTAATTTACCCTTAATAAAACACACGAACTACATTGCCCACGACTCTCTTTAAGGCACTGGTCTCAATCATTTACAAGCAGTAAAGCCACAGGCTTCACATTTCATAATTTGGTTATATGTTGATGTGAATGATAACTTGCACCTGACAACTTTTCTTAGTATCCTTTTGATGCGAGTTAATTTGATTATATATATATCGTGGTGAATGAATGTTCATGTTTATTTCGGTTAAGTGGTTAATGGTTTGAAGAAGCAATAAACTCCTAGATTTAATTTTCTTGTACTTAGCTTAAAAGCCTTAGTATATTTGTTAGGGACTACCCCCCTTGGCTTCGCTAGGAGTTGGCCTAGACGGAGGAGTTGAGGATTAGGTGACAGCACCTTAACTCTCACTTGCCCCCAAGGACACACCGAGTGGATTGAAGATTTCTTCCACGTCTCCCAAAGGTGTGTATAAGGCGGAAAAAGTTACCATTGAGTTCCAAAAACCCCCATTTTACCCTCTGAGTTCAGTGCCGATTTCTGGGAGCTACGAGTGATCATTGGACGAGCCGTCAGCAGCATCTTGGTAAGTTCTTCATTCCTTATTTTTTCATGGTTTAAAAATTTGATTTCATTGGTTAAAAGTTTTGTTTTAAGTAAGTTTTTTGAACCATATATGCGTGGAGGCATTCTCTCAGGTGGCCCATACGGGACCTGCGAGAATGACTCGTTCTCGCAGGTGGGCCTTAAGCCGCCTGCAAGAAGTTCGCACTGTGCATAATATGGCACCTGCAAGTAGCGCAGAACTCAAAATTTTTTGAAAAGTTTAGCCAATAGAAAAGATTCATTTCATGAATAAGATCATTAATCATCTTTGTATGTTTCTTATGCAGGTAAATAGCCACATACATGGTGCTTGAGTGGTGAGAATGAGAACATGAGGAGGATAACACAAATGGCGAAAATCACCCTCCCACCATAGCTTCTTTAAGAGATTGTGGTCTCTTAAAATACTTCCGTATCCCGGGCATGAGAACCCAAGTCCGATTATTGGAGTATCTAGTTCGAATGTGGGATCCGGACCAACAAGTTTTCATTGTAGGAGCTCACAAATTAGCTATTGAAATCGAGGACATATATTTCTTGACTAGATTATCTAGGCATGGGTCCTATGTTAGTCTGACCGGCAGCAGAGCAGGTGGGTTAAAAATGAGTGAATATTGCAACCAATACTGCGTACCTGAGGTCGAAAGAAAGAAAGGGAAAGTGACAATATGGGGAGTAACTGACTTGACTCTCCGCACTATTCTCTTCACGATTGCTCGGATGGATGGAAGTGCCACTCCCCATATGGCATTGTAGAGCTATTTCCAGTACGCCATTGAGTGTACTGAGTCCCGAGTATTTAACTGGGTTGATGCAGTATTGCGCAGTATCGAAAGACAACTGACCAAGTGCAGGCGGGGAGAACTGAAAGAATTTGGATATGGATCTTTGTTAGTGTCCTTCTTCCTAGAGAGGGTCCTTGTGTTTCGTCTACAGGTTGAGTGGAACTTTCCGGGTCCTAGGGATCCGAGGATGTTACGATGGTGTCGACTCATGGCCCGACACGTGGCAGGACCAGTCGTCAAATATGACGATATTTTCTTTGACTAGCTGCAAAACCAGATGCTGATGGTCGATGACTACGCATATGTCGGGTTGGATTTATGAGGAGATCCAGATCTAGCACTACCTGAGGACGCTCAGTGGGGAGACCTCGGTAAGAAGTACACAAATTTTCTCTTTTTAAATGTTTTTGAATTTTTATCATATTTAAATGTTTTTGTTTTATATATTTATTCGAAGACTAACTCAAAATATTTGTTGATAACACAGACGTTGGACCGTATAGACCTCCTGGCACTTCTCCTATCCAGCGACGAGGAGAAATAACAGCAACAACACCATAGTATGTAGAAGATTATCAGATCGTGGAGCAGAATTTAGAGGGTCTTATAGCAGACATTCCAGATATGACTCCGGAAGAGGTTCCACGACGCGATCAACGTCACACTGTAGAGGTTTTCATAGCTATGGGTCGACTGCTCCGCATAGTAGCTAGGGCAGTAATGTGTTACCATGAACGTCATCCGTGACGTCACTATGTAGAAGCTATAAGCTTCAATTTTTGATATTTTGGTCTTCGGACAAACATTTTGTAAAAACAAACTCTTTTGATCGTTATATATACACAGACAACTTCCACTGGTTTACTTTACATTGTGTGAATTGTAATGTGTTTGATTTATAAATGGTTCAAATGTCTGTCCAATACATAATTAGCCATTGCATCTGTTAATGTATTAAGACATCTAGGAATATGATGATATTCAATGTGATCAAAATATCGTTCCAAGAGGCAAATTCGAAAATACACTCGTAATAAAGTAGGACTTCGAATAGAGTAGACATTACTTAGTTGTAGTACCACAAGCTGCGAGTCGATTCGCACAACCAAATGACGAATTCCAAGCGATATAGCATCAACCAATAGTTCGATAACGGTGCTATACTCGACAATGTTGTTGGTTGCACGGCCAAGACATACACCTCGTAAAGATATAAGTTCGTTGGTTGGGGCATAGATTGCCCATGCAGCGGAAGCTAGGTTCCGAGTACTATGGATAGCACCATTAGCGAAGCCAATATAAGGTAATGAATGCTCCGACATCTGGCAATCAAACAAAACGTCACGTAAGGGTAGAGACCAGATAACGTCAAAAGCAAACTAAAGTAACACACACACAGTATGATACATAAAATACAAGTACATGTGCACAAATAACTTATGCATAGTACTTCTTCAAGTACAACCCATTCCTGGGTTCACTCAAAGGTATACCATCATAATCAACTAGCTCATATGCTCCTTTCTCCAACACTCTGCGAACAATGTAAGGACCACGCCACATTGGTTCAAATTTCCCAACTCATAAGACATCTTTATCTTGTTCATACAGAAGAACAAGATCACCTTCAGAGAAAACACGAGGCTTGACATGCTTGTCATATTGTGCCTTAACGCGTTTCTTCTGGGCTTCTATTACTAGAGTAGCATCACGTCGAGTCTCGTCTAATCGCATCAGATACAACAGACGTTCCTCTTCAGCAGAAGTATTGGGTAAGAGTTCTACAGCTAACTTCAAAGAAGGTATCTCACATTCTATTGGCAGAATGGCTTCCACGCCATAGACTAATCGAAAGGGTGTAAACCCCGTAGCAGATTTGACAAATGTCCGATATGCCCACAATGCCGAAAACAACATTGTGTGCCAACTGGTTTTATTAATTCCTATCATCCGTCGAATCATAATTATAAGAACCTTATTGATTTCTTCGACCTGACCATTAGCTTGCGGATAATAGGGTGTTGAGCTATCATGATGAAGACCCAAATTTTCCGTAATTTTAGACATCATAAAATTCCAAAAATGGCTACCATGATCGGTAACGATAGCCTAAGGAACACCAAAACGAGCTATGACATGGTTGAAAAGAAATAACGCTGCAGTCTTTCCAGTATCATCGAATGTTGGCATCGCCTCGGCCCATTTTGTAAAATAATCAACAGCTACAATGATGTAACCATGCCCCCCGACCGAGTGAGGGTGACATGTCATGAAATCAATGCCCCATTTTTCAAAAGTACCAACTGAGACCACAGGATGAAGGGGAGCAGGATGTGACCGAATTTTTTGATTGTAGGTATGGCAGACATGGCACTTCTGAACAGCAGTAATGCAGTCATTGAACAAGGAAGGCCAAAAATATCTTGCACGTAAGATCTTCTGGGCAGTAGCATACCCAGACATATGACCACCACATGCTCCAGAATGACAGTCATTCAAGGCTTTCTCGGCTTCGTCAAAAGTCAAACAACATTGAAACACAGATTCAATTCCTCGACGGTAAAGAGTATCTCCAAGGATAATGTACTGACGGGCTTGATAATGGACACGACGTCGTTCAATACTAGACAAATCAGGCCAGAAAGTCTGGGTCTAGAGATATATAATGATATCTCCATACCAAATATCGTCAATACTGATAAGGAAAAGTGATTCATCAGGTAATGAATCTACTGCTACATTTTTCGTGGCAGAGTGGGGAAAATCACATATTAACTCAGCAAAAACTAAGGATTTCTTCGACGTGGCACAATCAAATTCCAAGTCGAACTCCTGGAGTATGACAATCCATTTGGAGTACTTTCCCCCTAACAATTGACATGTCAAAATATGTTGCATAGGGTTTCAATGAGAAATCACTGTAGTTATCCGTGAGAGAATATAATGGCGAAAACGTTGAACTGCTTGAACAACAGCCAAAGCCAGTTTTTCAACATGTTGGTACTTGATCTCAGTGGATGTGAGACTTCTACTCAAGTAATAAACAACATGTTCATCGTGTGCGTCATCCTCCTGAACGAGAACCATGCCAATAGTGTACTCGGAGGCAGCAAGATAAAGAAAGTAATCACGACTATAATCAGGAGGAAAAAGAAGTGGAGCTTTCATGAGGGACAACTTCAAAGCCTCAAAAGTGTTGTTGGCCACGGTATCCCAAACAAACTCAAAACCTTTCTTTAGTAGCCTTGTAAAACCTCGAGTAATCTCGGCGTAATTAGGGATGAAAAGATGAAGAAAGTTTTCTTTCCCCTGCAAACTTTGTAACTGACGCAATGAAGAAGGAGGAGGGAGATTAAGAATCGCCTCGACCTTAATAGGATCTACCCGGATCCTTTGACGTGAAACAATGAAACCTAGAAGACGGTCGGACTCTACGCAAAAGATGTATTTATGAGGATTTAAACGAATGAGATAGAATCGACAACGAACGAAAATTGCTCAGAGATGAGTGGGGTGATCGACTCGGCGTAAAGAATGAGCTGACAAATCGTCCAAATAAGGTTGAATGATATGATTTATATCGTGAAACGCATAAGACATAGCATGTTGAAACGTTGCACCTACGTTCTTAAGAATGAAGGGAAGTTTCCTATAGGAGAAAGTACCCCAAGGACAAATAAAAGAAGTTTTATGTTGGTCCTCAAGAGCGATGTTAATTTGATTATAGCCGGAGAATCCATCCATGAGAGAAAAGATTTCACTGCCGGCGTAGTCATCAACGATCTGGTCGACGAAAGGGGTTGGAAAGTTGTCCTTTGGACATGCTTTGTTAATATCCCGATAATCAACGCAAACACGTATACTACCTCTTTTCTTATCAATCGGTACAGGGTTGGAAAACCATTCTGTCAGAGCCACGGGATAAATAAAACCGGATTTGAGAAGTTTTTCAACTTCGAGTTTGATAGTTGTCGCTTCACGTGGATGAACAGGACGAAGGCGTTGTCGGACTGGTTTAGCTCCGGGGTACGTCTTTATCTCATGCACAACAATTGCAGGGTTGATACCTGGCATTTCTTCGTAACTCCATGCTAAGATGTCACGAAATTCTTTGAACAAAGAAGTATAGGTGACAATTTCATCTGGAGAACACGAAGCTCCAATGTGAACATTTTCAACTATCCCAGGTTTAATAGATATATCAATGGGAATCGTGGGAGAAATATTACTCAGGTTCCCTTCTGAAAACACATCATGTATAGATCCAGGAATGGTCGATATGACAAAAACGGTCGACGGAGTCGAAATCCGTTGGTAGTTCTCGAGAGTCTGTTGTTCCAGAAATAGTATGGAACGATGATGTCCATCATCCCAAGGGGTGTCCTCCATGACGGACATGATCATCTTATCAGTGGGAAAGATGACACAGAAAGGATTAGGAGACAACTCATCAAGAGAAAAAGTAGAAGGTGTTGCCGATTGAATAGCTTGATAAGCAGACTCAACCGGACTTAACGGCATAACGTTGCTGAAACGAGTATGATCTCCTGGATCAGGGACTATCCAATGGTTAGAAGACATAGGAAGCTCATGAGGTATAGCGGAGATCATATTAATAGAAGCAATGAACGGGCGTGGAATATCGGGTGGAGGTGGTATGGGGAAACTGCCCATTAACGAAGATTCTTTTAAAAGGCCGACACCAACATTCTCGTAACCCGGTGGGGTTTTGTCTATGAATGACACGTTTCCAGTACGAGTATCAGAATTAAAGAAGGCAAGTTGATCAACCGTAAAAACTTTTCCCCGATGAGGAAACTGTACCACACGGAAAAGTGTTGACACAACAGCGTGCATAGAATCTATCCAGCTACGACCAAGTAGAAGATTATAATCCAGGGGAGCATCGAAAACTTCCACTTCAACTTGGACTGTATTACCGTATAGAGTAATAGGAAATGACGGAAGAACACCGTAAGGCTTAAAACAAAAGCCATTAGAGGCTTTCGAAGTATTTTGTGATTCATTTAAAGGAGGAGAGTCGATGGCTTTCCAACAAGAGAAAGGCATTACACATGTAGAGGCACCCTCATCGATAATAGTTCGAAAAATATTCTTGTCGACGACAACAACTTGTATCTGAAACGCTAGCTGAGGGGGCAACCTTGGAATATGATCTTCCAAGTCAAATACTATTAAATTCGTATCTGTAGGATCAATTCCACCTATATCTTTCAACAGATCCCTTCGTTGTGCAGGACAAGACTGAAGGACTTCAAGGGCAGACATCGTTGAAGGTGCTTTGGCCAGATCTTCGACAATGCTATAGTTCTGGGCCGCACGAGCATGAGTATTGAAGGCCGATTTCTTAACGACGCCTTTCGGGGGTGGTCGCAGAACTGTATCAAGGCTCGTTTGTTCGAGATGAAGAGGACCATTCGTAGGCAGAGTCGGTGGAGAGGGATGAACCAGAGTAGGAGGTAAATCGTCAACCTTCTCCTTAGACAGAGTATAGTCTTTGGCTCTAGTCGTGAGTGCAACATTATTTTTCGTAGAATCACCGGTACACATCAAAACATATGATGTCGTAGAAGTAGAGGGTTGGTCATGAATGACCAACGAGGCCTTTTTCTGAGACGGGAAGGGTTGGGACAAGACTGTCGGTGTAGATGGTTTCGGCGTTCCTTGAAGGAACTTAGTAACTTCGGCACGTCGAGGACAATCCTTCGTGTAGTGATCGTCACCACAGATAAGGAAAGGGTAGCGTGGCTTGCGCTTATCCCGATCTTCAACAGGAGGGGTTTTAGTTTGCTCATTTTGATTATTATTTTTACTCTCCTTATTCTTACCTCTTCCTTTCTTTGATTTATTTTTACTGGTCGAAGTAGATTGAACAACATTTACCTCAGAAGTTTTACCGGAGGAAGCGACAGGAGACAGAGTATTTTGAACATTAGAAGATGTAGACTTAGGGGTTGTATTTGAAACAGAATGTGAGTGGACATGAGCAGTACCAATCACACCATCAGCTGCATGCGAGGCAACTGGAGCAGTTGAAGTGCTGGAAGTACCAGGACGAGGTAATTCAGGTAGCAAATCGTAAAGTGTTCATGTTTGAGAATAAATGAGATCAAGATATTGAGCATGACTGATAGCCTTCTCCTCCGTAACAACACCACCCATGGCAATGTCTTTACCTATTTCGTTCACGAAATATTTCGTAAACCATTATGCCAGTAACTGATCAGGGAGTTCAAGTTTAATGAGATGTCGCCTCCTTCGCCACTCATGAATATGATCCGATATATGAGTGCCTTTAGTTTGTTTGAAAGAGGTCAAGATCTCAGTCCCAGTATCGTAACGGATTGGTAACTGGTAATGTGTAAGAAAAGCCATATCTAGGGTGTTGAAATCAAAAAATAAACCTCGTGGCAATTCAATATACCACTTCGCAGCCGAACCGGTAAGGGTTCGTTGAAAAAGACGTAGACGAATGGAGTCATCCATCAGCGAGTTGGACGAACACCATAAATGAAAAGTCATGACATGATTATTTGGTTCCTCTCCCGCCTTGCCATCTAATTTCGGAATATCCGATGGAAGCTTAGCAGGAATAGCAGGCCATTGGGGAGAGTGACGAATAGGATCATTGAGAATCCTAGACAAATCTAGCAAATCCAAGGTAGAAAGAAAAGACAACTGCCAATTCACTTGTGGGTACTGGTGACTTTGGGGTGGAAGCCCTGTCGGAAAACCAGTAGGACCATATGCAGTCTGCCCATAGAGGGAAGACCCTGGCTAATTCGGTGGTGGCTGGATAGGATAGTAACCCCAAGGATTGTGACCTTGAGTTTGAGTAGGGACCTGAGGTTGAGTAGTCTGACCTGAACCCCAAATAGGATTAGTTATACTCGGATAAGGTTGGCCTACAGTAGGGATAGTTTTCTTCCCCCCAGCATTTTGAGGAAAGTTTCGTAGAAGTTAATTCCAATACTGGGCCAAGTCAGGAGGTATGTTTTGTCCAAAAGGTGAGGTTGGTCCCCCTATGGTAGGTATAGTTCCACTCGGAATTTGTGTGCCAACCGTAGGTTGTGTAGTAACTGTGTTGTGTCTGGGAAAAGGAAAAAGAACCGTACCACTCTGTCCACCAACAGGAATCTGCGGGTTTGGTGCAACAGTCGGGATAGTGCCACTAGGATTAGGATTTCCAGAAGGAAATGGAGGGAGTGTCGGGATAAAAGCAGGAATACCTGGAAAGCCGTCTGGGGTTTGCGGAGGTGTTGGATTGGAAGAATTCAACAAAGCATTCAACGCATGGTAACCAGGGGGTAAATTCGAGTTGAACTCAGGCATTCACTGGGTATTGATACGAGCAAGAGTAGCTGCAGTAATATCGGTTTGGACACTCGTAGTATTAGCGATATGGGCCATATCGGGAGGGAGAACAAAGCGATAAGTGGTAGTCTCTGGTGTAGTTTCTGTCTCAAAAGACACCGGAGGGTTGATTTCGTAGACAGGGGGTGACTCAGTACCGAAAAGGACTCGTCGGAAATCACTTGACCAAAAAGGATCTTGGTCTACTACACTGGGAGAAGGCCCAAGGGTTGATTCAGAAGATGTAACAACGACTTCATCAAAAGAATTTAATCGCACAACAGGTCATTCACCACGGTGAATGCGATAGTCATATCTAATATTGGTGATTCGAAAATCTTCTAGAGAGTCAGTTTGGTCTACCTATGGAGGTGGTGTTGTGACAACTGGAACGTCACTTGTTTCCCTGTGTGGTGGAGTAACCACCGGGACTTCAGTCTGATGGGGAGAACCCTCAGGTGCACCAGTAGGCGAGGGTTGAGTATCGTTCAAATGTTCTGGAGATAAACCTTGCATTCTATGTGAACGCCATGGGGGAGCAATTGTAAACAAATGACAAGTTCCTCAAAGAAATTCCTATGGTCAACTTTGAGAAACAAAGAGCATGCGCTAGTAAATAAAATCTAGGAAGCAATCACCAAGCAAACAATACCTTCTAATTTCGAAGCCACTAGTTGGTGATGAAATCCAACGTCACAACAACGAGACAAGAAGGGGCGGGGCTAGGGTGAAAAAGTTACGCTGACGACCTGCTTAACGTACTTACACCCTGGTGCAAGCTCCCACACATAATCGTGGGTATACCCTCCAAGGAGCCCGAGTGATTTTGGTCAACGTCAATTGCAGGTACCGTGAAGACTTTCCCCTCCACAGTCACCTTAGGTAAGAACCTAGAGAGATAGGCCACTAAGGTCACCACAAACAACAGTAAATCCTGGGGGAACAGTCGTCAGTCTGATCTACACGCAAGGGCAGGGTATCTAGCCCGAAATCAACTCAAAAGGCTTCCACTCATCATTGTGGGTATACCTTGGAGTGATCCCCATAATACGTGCAATCTCTACACCGATGTCAACAAAGCAGGGTTAGTAACTCTGCCAACACCAATGCGACCTAGTGCTTGACCCTTGTGTTAGAAGGGCTTCCCAAGACAATATGTTGCAAATGGATTTTAACACTCCTTAACTCAAGATGCTATTGTGTGTTTTGAGCTTTTGGAGAGTGTATCTCTCTTCCTACTCCAAAGCACTAGCCTAGCTAAATGTTGGTGTAAAAGAGCCCTAGAAAAGAGTTACTAGATAAATTTTAAGATTACACAATGTTTTTAAGAGCTATTGTTTACTCAAAGGTAATGGAAGCGAAACCCGTGTTGTATGACTCTGACCCAAAAATGCAAGGATAATAATGAAATATAACGCTTTTCATTCCATGAATCCTATTTATGGGAGAGAGAAAATTTTCCAAATCAACCCTGGACTACAATACAATGCACAATTTCCTTTCAAATGTCATTGCAAACAATCATTTATCAACGGACAATCTCTATGTGTCTTTTTCAAATACTTCAACAAACTCTAAAATTTGATTTTTCAATGTTTTCTAAAAGACAAAAAACAATGTTTTTGAAAGAAAAGATTATTGTTCACTTTCCAAAAAGAATTCTCACTATATCAATGAGAAAGCATAAAAATCAAATCATAAAGAAAAAATCAATAACAACCCAATCAACTCTTTCAATGAAAGCAAAAACAAAGAGAAAACCAAATAGTCTTCCCAATGCAAACAAAAATGTTCTTTCACACTAATAAGAAATTGAGAAAAACCAAGCACTTAACTCTCAACCAATCACTGGTTCTCAACCAATCAGACACACTCAGCTCTTGAAGTCAGAGAGAATGAATTTTCCAATAAGAGTCAAGAAATGAAAGCCAGGATATAAAGGACAAGAAAAACCTTGAAACCCTAAAATTGTTCAAGCATGCAAACTAAAGCAAAAGCTATATCAATCAGAAGTCCAAGAAGTCAATAAGATGTATTTCAACTGATCTGGGTAGTCAAAAAGATAAAAAATCAATTTCAAAATTTTTGAAAAGACTATTCGCAGGCAAGGAATGTAACATAGTGCGAGAAGCTATGATTCTCGCAAGCAACCTTTGAGCAAGGTGCAAACACCTCGCACTGAACCCTATGAGAAGGGTTCGAACCTGACCAGTTCTCGCAGGCTGTAGTTAAACACAATGCGAGAACTCCTGAAGGTGACAAAATTTTTGAAAATGAAAGCAAAATTGACAAAGGCTTCTAGACCCAGAAGGTCTCTCAGGATATCCTGAGGACTTAGAGAATGACAAGACAAGAGAAAAATGAAATTGGAGCAAATGGCCACAGAAAATACAAAAAACCACCAAAAAAATGGGTTTAGTCCCCAGTGGAGTCACCAATTTTGTTTCAGTATTAATCCGTAAGTGCGGACACAAACCGATCTCCCTAGATCCACCTGGATCTAGAACAATATAGGACAGAATAATACTCTTTCCCTAGATTTAGACTATTGAATGAACTAGGAGGCAAGAATCATGAACGTACCTTATGATCGCTTCCTTGGGTTTCTGTTGTACTAGCTTCGCTCTGATGCTCTTGTGCCACCAAGACCAAGACAACTCAAACCAATTGAAGTGAAAACAACTCAATATATTCAACATTTAATCTATACATATGATCAAGGAGTTATGTAATAAAGTGACATCATCTTTATGGGAAAGGGACATATTACTGTATTAAATTTATAGAAAGAAAGAATTACAAACTGAGCCTTGATGTTGCAAGTCTCCTTTCAATGGCTCCTAGCTCTGACACACACACTTGCTCATGCATGAAGAAGATCAACCACTTTTGATAACCTTGCTGGTGTCTCTAGCTGCTGTAGCATCAGTCCTTCATACAATATTACACTAATTCTCCAATAAATATCTTGCTAGCTTACTGCTTAACCTTTTCCATGAGCATTCCCCTCAATTTATAAGAGAGAATGGGTTAGTTACTTGGATAGGAATGATCCCAAGATATCAGGAAATCCATTACTTAGATAACCATTCGAATGCCATCTCATCCTTCTAGAAGATTCCCTTCTAGAAGGTTCGAGAATCTATCTTTTTCCTTTCTTTAGAAGATGTTCGCACCCTAGCAGTTAGGTACAGTGCGAACCCCTCACACCCTGTCTTAATGCAGCCTGCGAGAATCATACATTCTCGCAGGAAAATATATAGGTAGCATGTGAACCTCCCTTAAAAATATGATTTCTGGAAAGAGACAAAGGTAACTTTTCTCAGGAAAGAGTGCTAATGAAGAGCCTGAGTCCACCAATATCATCACATCATCATGACGACCAAAATTATGGGTAACACTCCCTCCCTCCCCCACCTCGCATACCACCTCCATGCACCTTGTACAACATAATTGGACACCCTACCATTATTTTCCCTGCTTTACCCAAGTTACAAAATCTTATTCCAAAACCCATAAGTACACCACTACTACCCATGCTAGTAGCACTACTGACCTCATCGGAACCTTCCTCCTCCAAACCTTCCAGTTTGAGAACCAAGCATGCTTATGCCATTTTCTCTCAATACGACCATTATACTCACCATTTCCCAGCCTTCCCTCAGTTTTAGGACACTCTAATAGCAGTACGCTAGACCACATTACCCAAGTCATCCCAAACCATCTCATTGGTACAACTAGTTATTGACATTCTATATGTCTCTAGGTCAATAAACGAGCACATGCGACACCCTTGCACACTATGCTACCAAATGGAACATTACACATACCAGTGTCGACTCATCATCGAGGGATGCACACGTTGGAGGGCCTACCTTCCACCCATTCCACTAAGTGTACCATCCTTGGTGCACATGACTGTAAATGATCACCATCCAAATAGTTAGGAAAGGACCAGTTCTAGTTCATTGACCCCTATTTCCATTCCACCATGACGCAAGGACTTCCTCCCAACCCCCCCCTAACTCCCCTGTAACATCGGTTTATGAGAGTCCCCCTTTTCCACACCACAATACATCCAATTCCCATATGGATATTTGGTTCATGACATCTACTGACAATTCCTCATCATTTCCCATAGGTCCATCTACCTCAGAAACAAATAATGATATCCAACCTTTACCAACTATACCCACGAATCTCGACACCCCACTCACAACAGTTATAGACTCCTTGTACTCTCAAATTCTCCTTTCATTATAGATCCCCGAGGACCCCTTTTGGCCACCTCGAGCATAGGTATGCATCCCATGTCCACATTTTATTATCATACAATTGTTATACACATTTTTTGTTTTCAAAAATATATGTTTCACATCAGGTATTTGGTTTGAATGTGCAGGTCTTCACCTACGGCCCCTCTCACGTCGCCATTCATAGAATGTCTTGGCTCTTCTAGGTATATATTTCAAACTGGCATATCATTCAACCCTATGCTCACAGTTTCATTTCCCAATCATACCCCCTGACAATTATCCTCAGGTTCCTCACACACATCTCTGTGGTACTATCACCTCCATTTTCATTCAGGTATCGTCATCTAGTAACTCTTTCACCTCCAAGAGTTGTCCCACATCTATTTATCCCTTTTCATACTAACTGTTCTCGGTCAATCTGTCAGCAGATGAGAAAAATAGAGACCGCTCTGCATGCCTTGCAGGGTTCACCAAGGCAGAACATCTATAGCAGCAAGAGTG
>ML811275.1:37756-58605 GCA_009831015.1 Picea engelmannii
TATATATTGATCATTTCAATACCCTCTTAGCCTGCATGAATAAAAGGTATTGTAATTTCAAGGATATATTAACTTTTATAATTTAAAAAAAAAATACAAAATTAATATTATAAATTTCCAAAAAATACACCACGCTATAACTATAGGTTCTCTATAATTATAAAAGTTTTGGGAATGAAATTATATCATTAAGATACTCAAGACTTGTACGAAAAAAGACATATACCTTATATTTTGCTGGAAAAATAGCATACCAATGTTAGGAAAAATCAAATTTCTCATAGTTATTCACAATTTCTATGAAAAAAAGTTGTATATTCAGAAATTTAATTCAATTTCCTACGTTCTTACACCATATTCAAATTCATTGTAAAAGTACCTTGAATAGTTCGTCCAAGTTAACAGATTGTTGTTTTTCCGTATTTGCTTTGCCACTAATGCATCATGAGAGACCATCATTAGCTCACACTCACCCTTAAGAGTCAGAACAATTTCCCAAGTTAGTGTAAAAGTACGATGAATTGAAAAAAGAGGGGTTCCTTTTTGTTGTTTTGGTGCTACATTGAATAATTGGAGGAGGATTATTGGTTCTACTTATGGAGAATATCCATTGGTTTTGCAATTGGAACGCACAAAAGGTTATCACTATATGATAATTGAGATAACAATCTATTTACTAAAAGAAACCTTCAAGCGTATGAAATATTACATTGTGAAGAAAGACACTAGAACTATGAGTCTAGAATGAATGAATATAACTTGGGTTGAGTAATTAATTGATAGTTCATTGAATTATTAATCTTCTTGTTGCACTGGGAGAATTATAGCATAGAGAATATTGTCAATAAGTCTAAAACGTCTCTTGATAACTCTGGATATTACATTGGAAAGTTAATTTGGAATATCATCATTATTATAGAGATGAATAATTACCATGGACTAGAACCTACTAGGTATAGTCATGAATACTTATTAAAACAATGATATGTAGGTGAAAAAATCCGAAGATATGAGTTATGGACAATGAACAACAACCTAAAAAAATGCAAGAGAAAAATCTAGTAATAAGATTACAAGGTTAAACTAGGTAACTTGAGTATGGTTGCTAAATATGTTGATGTGTAGAACCATAAAAATTTAGTATCAACTATCATTCACTCCCGTGGTCTATATGAGAAGATAAGTGGGATTGGTACTTCGATGTAAATATTAAAAGGTCCTCAATTTCATGATCCATATGGACATCAATGGTGATCCAACTCTTACACTAACTTAAAAGGGTTATCCATCATGGAAATTCTACTACAATTTTGTAAGTATTTTATTTTTGGTGCATTCTTCATGCATTTCACATGCATTTTTGGAAATTGAAATGGCCTCACAACTTTTTATTATAAGGTATGCACTACTACAATATAAGGTTGTGGCATCATTGATTTATATCACTTACATAGCCCTCAAAATTTCTAGTTGAATTCTTTATGGGTCGGTGTCGGGTTTTAGAATTATTTTTCTATGTAATAGTTGTGTCTAATTAAAATCATATTTGTATCATACTCATGGTGCTCAAAATTGTAAAAATATGTTATTTTTCTATACCTCATGATTGAGTCAGTATTGTGTAATGTTGTGTTTGGTGCATGTCAATGATGTGTCGTTCAAATCAATTATGCATCAAAAGAATAATTTTTGAATTGTTACTAACAAAAATGGTGTCTAATTCATGGACATATAGTGTCATTAGCATCGCAATGTGATCTATGATTTAAAAAAATGTTTTATACATTAACAAGTGTGAAGTCTACAAAACATAGTGTGAAGAATCAAAAGGTAATTGTGAAGGGAATGATAGGACCTACTTGAAGAATCATAAGGTAACTATGAATGTGGGTAAATGGAGAGAAAACAAATAAAATTAGGGAGGGGAAGAATCTCAATTCTTGAAAAAATATGAATTTTTTGAAATGAATCTTTTTGAATGCTTGTTTTTAGGTAAGTGACCATTTGAAATAAAGTAAAAAGTTATCATAGTGGTGATAATTACATCAAATGAATTCAACTCGTGTATTCTTATTATAAATAAGAAATCATTTATTTCTCAGGTGTGGATGAACCATTATATATTTTACAAGTTTCTTCCAAAGTTGCATTTCATGATTGTGTTGACTCATATATGTGATATTTGAATGTTGTTCATTGGATCCTTAAGAAAAATACAAAACTCTATCCTCATTGTCATCTTTGTAGATAAATATATTCCCAATTTAGCTACAAGAATTGACATGGGTGAATGCAAGTATGGCTATGGACATATAGAGATGTTGAAGGATTCCCTTCATGAATTATAGTCTACATATTAAAATTGATCAAATAATTAAGAAACATAAGTTAGACTACTTTGAGTCAATTGTATCACTCACTGTTAAGTATGCATGTAGGTACACTCTTTCGAAAATATTTAACACTAACATTGAGGGTATTAAATATAAATCAGATGAAAATGGCATCAAATTGAGTTGTTCTACCTTGTTGTGGCTAGTGGACATTATTAAATGCCATGATAGAAAATTGTTTGAAGTATGCTCAAATTGTTTTGCAAAGATACATATTTTTTTAATTCAAGAACTATTCATGTAGCAAACATTTCCAATATCATTCAAGAAATTGTTGGGAAATTGCACACAATTTCAATATAATTTTTCCAAATATATTGAAATAATCATTGACAAGAGTGTAGTTTGTAGAACCTGACGTGAAGAATCATAAAGCTACTATTAAATACACGTATGGATGATAAGTCATGTCCTTTGGGAAAAAGTACGACTATCATTATTTAAAATATAATAAATATATAATAATAATTTATATGGATACTTAGTAAAAGATGATTTATACATTATTACATATGGATACTATACTTTAGGCATATTACAAGTCTCTCCCACCTTAAAAATGGGTTGTCCTCGAGGCATATGAAATGGAAATACTTATTTCTTTTTACTAGCATGTAACACCTTCTCATGATTCATGGTTCTTGAAATTGTGACAGTTGAAGATACAAGATGATATGATCTTTAAGTGTCGAGCATAATTGTCGAACTATAATATATTATGACCACCCTAATTTAATCTTCTGCAAAATTGTATGGCAATGTCTCATGTGATTTTGAAAACGATAAGATTCTAGTCTTGGTATTCTCTTCAATATAATTTAGTGTCTTTACATAGTGTCTCATATTGATTTCATCTTTGGTTAGTTTGTTGAGTAGTATGATGAATTTGATAATTTGGATGACGATAAGCCATCCTTGCAATTTATTTTGGGAAACCTCATCTCTTGGTATTGTAATGTAGGATGTGTTCCTGTAAGTTTCTTTTCCTTTTGAGGAGACTGCTCAAGAGCTTGGAGAACGGTTCCATGAGCACTCTAGGAACAATTGAGAATTCCTGGAGTCCTAATTGATATATTTCCTAGCTGACCATAAGCTAGAGCCCTGGAGGGATATGGGATGGCCCAAGGGATTGCATGGCAGAGAAGGTGATAATATTCATTGGGTTGTGTAGGTTGAGGGGAAAGAGAGTTGGTGGATTGGAATTTTTGTTGGATTTATAAATGTGGGTATTGGGTTGTGTGAGGACAATGGCTAGCCATGAGAACCAGACCTTGTTGTGGATTCATAGCCCCAAAATGAGAGTGGTATGTTGTTGAGAGAAAGTTAACAACAAGCCTATGGTTGGGGAGAACATCCTTTGTATGCATATAGTTCGAGACAATTCTTTTATGAGATAAGTTTTCTATCTCTATTCTTATCATTATGTTTAATTCTATTATGCAAAAAAATTTATTTGAATGTTGTGTTTTCTTAAATAGTTACATTCATATTTTAAAATATGTTATTAGTTAGATGGGAATTTTATCATGATGCACACATGCATTTTATTTGTGTTTACCAGGAGGGTCTTTACACAGGGGGTCATGATAAAAATTGAGAGGTGTTACTTTCGTCATATCCCCTAAGTTTATAAGCCACTTGAATCTCAAGCCACATTGAATCCTTATTAATTATCACATGTTTTGAAAAACTTTAGTTCAATTTTCAAGTGTTCGGAAAGGACTTGTAAGTACAAATTCACATCCTTGTTGCATGAGAGAGTTAATTGTTATTCTGAATTGTTTTTACCTCTTTATGGATCATTACCAACGAGGTAGGAAAATGGATGGAGCTTGGATAGGATTTTGATGCAACTTTGGAAGTCCCAATCAAGCTTGAGCTTGATTGGTATGAGATTTACGATTTCTTTGGATGGTGTATAAGGATTCTAGTTCTTGGGTTCCATTCTATTGGTTTTATCAGTAGTTAAGTTCTGAATATGTTTGGTTGTCAGAGCCAATTTTCATCTCGATATTTGGAGTTTAGTTTTGGGTTTGGATTTTGTTGGAGTGGCACCCTCTGTTTTCTTGGTATTGTATTATGGTTATGTTTCTTAGGATTCAACCCTTGGGAATTATGTGTTCAAGTAGCAAAAAGATATGAAGTGTAGTGTCTTAATGGTTTTCCTTCTTTTTTTATGGATCATATAACCTACTACGTGTGTTGGAAATAGCATTGGTCAGTTGGGTTCCCACTTGACTCAACCACTTGTAAGCAATTATCTAGTAGAGTCGAAATTTATGGATTTCATGGATTTACAAGAGGTTTGAAGAACTCTTTGTCGACACAAAGAGACCATTCAAAGAAACATAACATCTATGTTTTTGGTGACCTCTAAGGTAGATGAAAATGAGCATCATTGTGCATATCAAAGAGAAACAATCATGAATATTCTCGTCCAACAAAGATAGAAATTGGATGTCCTTGAATCATAGTACAACATGCTTAGGAATATAGCTCAATCTTCATAAGGATTCTCTCTCCACTACCTTAAACTATTGACTATCAATCAATTAAGACCAGGATGAATTCAAAGATGAGGAAACAATTCATTAAATGAAAGAGGAAATGTATGTTAATCAAAAGACTTTTGTCTCCTTTAACATTGGATAGGGGGAGGTCACTAGTCATCATTTCTTCTATCAATCTTTATCCTCGTTAAAGTTATCATAATTGTAGGTGTTTTTATCAAGTAATATACCTACATGAATAGATGGGATGCAATGATCATAGATATATGTAAACTCTCCCATGTGATTTGTGAGAGTTGCAAATTTTGTTTGAACTTTATAATTATCATTTAGTTATTCATTTTTCCAATATTTTCCAATCAATGTCATTGTTCCTTTGAGAACCAAGTTGACAACTCGATACGTTGATGATAATCTGCGTCAATATTCGAAAGTGGCTTAGTAATTAATTGTCAAATGGAATATGCAATAGAAATAAGTCCATGGATAAACGAACAAAGCTCTCAATTAGGTTCGTGTCAAAAAAGATCATACTAAGATGAGTCTAACCCTTCATAGGGGCTTCATGAGGAAAATTAAGTTAGGTTACAACTTATTAATATAGTGATTATGAAATGGTTTCATATCTTGAACTGAATACATGGATATGTTGTTACACTCCAAAGAGAGCCAGTGCTTCACTTTCTTGCAAGGAAGATATGCATGGATCAACTTCACATTATTTTCACTTTCTTGCAAGGAAGATATGCATGGATCAATTTCACATTATTTTGTTTAAGAGATATCAGAGGAGAAATAGAAGGACAAACATGGTGAATAAAATGATAGAGAGACCATCTACTCATTACTCTTTGTTTTTCCATTGTACCTACCTCTTTATTAAATATACTATATTTCCCTTGCTTGTTGCATTCCCCTTCTTGTATTTTCTAACTCTATGGTATGCGTATTTGCTTCATTTAGTGTTATTTATGCTTGATTATAGAGTTAAAATCATGTTGTTCTGTTAGTTATGGAATATCTTCATTGATTTTAAGATCTGCATAAGGTGTGTTGTGTTTTTCTATGTACAATTTTTTTAGTACAATAAATAACTCACAACTCCTCCCCTTAAATAATTGTAGTGACATAGGATATTGGTCATCAAAGAGTTTTACAATGGATATATCTTTCTCTACATTCTTGGTTTCCTTCATTGTTAATGCTTGATTTTGTATAGATAACTATAAAAGAACCCCTCCATCTAGTGTTTTGTAGAGTTCAAACGAGCCTACAATGGAAGGAATGTGATTCTAATCCTATGCCCATCATCTTTCAATAGATTAGAGACTCCAGTGTATCTGCCAATTTAAGTGAGTTTTAATTCATTTGGTTTGATAAGTCAAATATTTACAATTTTTAATAAATCCTTCTTTTTACAATTAATTGTGGAAATCTGAACAACTCTTGCATTAGATTGACCCTAGGTATGCCCCCTCATAGCCATTGAAATAGTTAAAATGCCTAAAAAAAAATTCAAATAATTTATAAGATTCTATTACGCCACTTATAATCAGTTTTGTGCATACTATTTTCAAAGACCAAATGGGTTCATCGTGAACGGAAGCCTCCGGCCATCGCAGTTCTGCTGGGGAACAGTTGGGTTTGTGTTCAGTTACCTCGTCTTCATACGCAACAAACAATGGTGGAGTCGTCACAACTACGTTTTCTTGGCTGCAATGGTTCTTACAGTTGCATTCATGGGATTGTTGAGTTATTTTGCATTGCAGACGATGGAAGGAGATTGAAAGACCACTGTCATTTGGCTTCTTGGCCAGACACAACCCGGGATTTTGGCTCACGACTGCCCGGTTGTTCAACCTTCGGTTTCGCGGGCCGTTAATTAAGTTATTTCCAGTGCCCGTTTTGGCTTCTTTTTAGGTTTGGGATGTATCTACGTGTAAAATGGTACGTTGTACAAAATTCCGGTTTGTCTGTTTCGAGAGATATCCGTATCCATGGGGGTTTGGAGTTCTTCCATCAAATTTTGAAATCGAGGAATCCGTATCCATAGAGGTTTGGAGTTTCAACTTTCAATTCGAAATTCGGAAATCCGCGTCCATCGAGATTTGGGAGTAGGTTAAATGGGGAGAAATCTTCCCTTCATAGAGTTTGGTTTTTCATTTAAAAAAAAATGGATCTGAATTCGGTCGGATTTTTTTTAGAGTAGTTTGAATTTAGCATAGATCAAAGTTTTATGTATTTCAAAACCGTATTTCAGAAATTTTGCCCATTTTACATTAAGGTTTGATGTTCTTTCTTTGAATTTTGCACTCGAAAAAGCCGTATCCATGGTTTTGCACTCGAAAAAGCCGTATCTATGGAGGTTTGGAGTTCTTACTCACAATTTTGAATTCAGCAAGTACTTTTCTGCAAGCCCGTTATATTAGTACAGTTTCAAAAATGGTTTGGGACATGGATGGGAAAGTTTTTTCTTTAGAATATTTAAAGTTTTATTTTGGCACCCACACCAGTGTTCCGTTATTCTAAAGTTTTATGTTTGCACCCACACCAGTGTTCCGTTATTCTAAAGTTTTATTTTTGCACCCACACCAGTGTTCCGTTGGCCCAACAAACTAAAGCTGGTCGGGCCCATGTACACGAAATTTATGTTAACAAACTAAAGCTGCTATGGTCCATGCACACGAAAATGTTGTTATGACTTACTTTTTATTAATCGTCGAAGAATGATGTAATTAGGATAAGTAAGCTACCGACACAGCACCACTTTATCAGTGTACATTAGATTTAGGTTTAAGATGAATCGATTTAGGTTTAAGATGAATCAATGTTGATTTATAGTTAAGTAAAGCATTATGATATTGCATACATTTTTTTTATTGATGTTAAATGGGTTATTGATACAAACTATACAAAATACAAATTAAGGTTATTGTTAGAATTAATGTTTATATTAAAGATTGGTTTGGATTTGTTTGATTTAGTCATAAAAGATTTTGGCAGAATTATCTGAGCATATTTATATGTAAGTGGTTGAGCATATTTATATGTAAGTGGTTGAGAGATTTCCTCATAAATTTATTATGATGTTAAGGAAATATATGTATAACTGAATAATAAAAATATTAAATTTTATGTGCAATGATTACCTAATTTGGTATCAGAGCTAGGAGGTGCCCAGGAATAAATATAAGAGAAATGTAGGCATAGGCATAGATTAGAATGGAGTGTGTTGATATGTTTGTGAGTTTTTATTTTTCCGTTTGTGTTTTGTGAGAAAACCGCTGCCGGAGCCTTTGATAGCTGCTAGGAGGAAGAGGAATTTTTAAAAACGGAGATCTGCGGAAAAGAGCCGTCGTTTTCCTCGAAGACTGCAACCATCGTCGTCGTTGTCCAAGAGAGAAGACTCTGAGTGTTTTCTTTGGTTGCTAAAGCCTATTATCATTTACAGCGAAAACGTGATTTGGATCTCGATTTAGAACTCCTCACTGTCTGCATATGAATCGCGTGGTGAGATTCAGTTCATGCTTTCTCGATATATTGGAAGCTACCGCGGACTATTCAGACGAGCTTAGAGAGACTAGTCGACTGACCCATCATAGTTTAACTGTCATGGGAAGTTGTTTAAGTGACATACCATGTATTTCAACATATGGGGGTATGTCAATAGAATGGCTAGAAGTCTATTCATTACAAGAATGAGATTGATGATCAGAGACAATTGTATCTTCAATGAATGTCGTATTAGAGCGAATGAATGAGTGAGAAAGATTTGAAGTAGAGCAAGATGTTGATGAAGACAAGACCATCCATTGATTAGACTACAAAAATATTATTATTATTATATGATTTAAGTATTGTTATTTTTTATGTAAGAATTAAGGGAGGGTGTTAGAATTAATGCTTACATTAAAGATTGGTTTAGATTTGTTAGATCTAGTTAGTTGTGAGAGATCTTCTCCAACTATCACATCCTATTTATGTGTGTGTGCTTGAGAGATTTCTTCATAAATTTGTTATTATGTTGAGGAAAACTTCATGTATAAATATGTGTGTGATTGAATAATAAAAATAAAGAGTTTTGTGTGCAATGATTATCTAATTGGTATGCTCACATATTTCCATAAAGATGAATCCATGAAGGTGTATCCCACTTTTTATTGATAAGTGGTCATGAAAATTTGATATTTATGTCGAAAGGCGTATACCTATTGACAATGGGCACATTTAATAGGTTTTTAGTGCTTAATCGGTTTTGTATGGACAAGATTGAATATTGATGGAATATTCTTAGTTGTCCCAATAAATCAATGGTTGTGATTTCAATCACTAACTTCCTCACTATTATAAAGACATATGTTTACATGTTTATTTTTTTACTTTTACTAGATCATATTTAAAATTTATTATGGTGGCTAGCTAATTTCCACGTCTGAGTGATTAACAAAGATTAAGATTTTGTTATAAAGTGGAGACATGTGAATATGGAACGCAACCATTTATGACCATGTGTAACCATGTGTTTCATTTTATGATCACGCTTCATTTTACCAGCCACGAGTTTGAGGAGAATGAAAAACAAAACAATGTTGGATGGGAATGACTGGGAAAATCGTGGAGCAAGTAGAGCAGCGGATCAAATTCCTAACAAGCCTTTTTCTTTAAGTTTTTTTATTATTTCTCCTTAACGAATAAAGAGAAGCTTTTCGGTGCTCAAAACCCTGACGTGACTATAGAGTTTTGTCTTTCGTTGAAGCGTTCAAAGGTTTTCCTACGAATTTGAGCGGAAGCGTGATTCGCGGTGAGCATAACCTATTTTTAGTGTGTTTTTGAATGGTGGACATTATTTTTTTTCGGGTTAGGCCCGATGTTTTGTGAATTTATTGGCGTCGTAGTTTGAGTTGGTCCGTAAAGGTTGCATTGATGGTTGTGGATCGATTATTTTGTAAAAATTGAGGAATCTTTGCGATGGTCGGAAGGTTGGGATTTATTGTCGGCTAAGGGACCTGGTTTGTTGAAATGTGGAGGAGGTAGGGGCATTCTTGCTGATTACCAAGGATGTGGGTTTGTGTTAGGAGTTGGTGTACATCGAACCTTTCGACGTTTTCTAGCCACGAGTTTATGGCTGTGCTAGTTTATATATTTTTAAAAATGAAACTCTTGACACTCAAATTTTTGTTGTCTAAGTAAAATATATTATCTTTTTAATGATATTTTTTTTTCAAAAAAATTCATGTCATTTCATGTTGTATTTTAATTATATGATTTTCCTTGCAAATTTCCAAAAAAAATGTGACTTTTGTTTATAAAAATTATTTTAAATATATAATTTAAAAAGATTAGAAGAGCATGTTATATACACAATGTAGTCTATTCCATGTATTTTCAATTTTTTTTGGAAAAATTGTATTTTTTTTTAATATTTTCAATTAAATAACTAATATTTGAATTGTATTTTGTACATTTTTATCCTTGTACTAAATTATTTTTTCATGTTTTCTTAAAATAATAATTAATAAATACCTTTTTGAATAGTTAATTTCTAGTATCTCAAATAGTTCTTATTATTTATTGATTTTTGGTGCCTTCACCATTGAGAAAAAAATTGTGTTTTAGAACAAAATAAATTAAAAATATATTATGAACCTTCTCTATGGAAAATGATCTATTCACACTTTGACTAAAATAGAGAGAGCATGTGGAAAACTCTAGAGAATTAGATACACTTATGACAATCATATTTTAAATAAATCTTAGCATATCTGTTTAGGATTCCTCTTATGGAAAATTTAGAAGGAATGCGATCATAGAATTTTCAAAGAGAAGCACCGTAGCACTAAAGATACATGGCTCAACATTCAAGAAAACATTTGAGAATCTATCAACTCTTCTTCTTGGCTAGAGGATGCTAAAAAACTCATAGGCAATGAGAAACTTATTTTTCAATAGAGATACTTTGAGGAAGGCACTCTCTTTTGTTGGGCATAATCGCAATGGGAAGGATCTCTCTCCTAAATCATGGGACATACCCCCAAGGGGTTCGTCAAGTTGAATTTTGATGGTGATACTAAGGGAAACCCGATGCTAGCTAAGGTAGGGAGGGATTTTTCAGATGATAAAGGCACCATCCTCTTCATATTTTTCACCCATTTAGGAAAAATCACAAACAATGTTGTAGAACACGATTATCTAGTAAGGGGATTAAATATAGTAATCCAGTTGGGGTTCCAAAACACTATTGTGGATAAGGGATCTAAAATATTCATCCAATCTCTTTACAAAACCATGTGTGGTACTAGTGCAGATAAAGTTTCACAAAATTTAGTACCTCTCCAAAAGATTAAATTAAAAGTCTCCTCTCTTCTAGACTCCATCTCTACAATGACCCCCTGACACTTCAACACAAAATCTAATGGTTTTGCAAACTGGCTAGAAAATGAAGGGTTAAGGATGAACAATCAAGATTTGTTTTCTCCTTGGGGATCCATGGAGGCTAATCAACTTCAAGTAAACTTCCCAAGGATAAATAAGAATGATAAAAACTCCCTAAATCAAGTGTCAAGAATAGGAGAGAGGACCTCTCCCACATGGTTGAGAGAGGCCATGATGAACATCTTCAATGTTATGTGGACTATATTTCTTTAGTACAAATGGTTTTACGACTAGAATGGATAATTTCGATGGAAATTGTGTGAATGATGAGGGCGAAGTAACAACTGGGATTTCAATCATGGAATGAAATAGCAAGGGAGTTATTATATATTGTGTTGGATTTGGACAAGAAAAACAGGAAACACGAGTTATAGCCCTAGCCTGCTTTAGATTTGGCGGAATTGAGCTCGATTTATGCATTTGGAGGTAAGTTTTGCATCCAATTTTCTTCATGTTATTATAATCTAGGCTTCATTTTGGCTTGTCAATTTTCTAAGGGTTGGCCTGGTGAATCTTTTGAAATTGTAGGGTGACATGGGTGGTTTTTGGGAGGAGAACACTACTACCTCTCTATCTTGAATATAATTTCATCATCTTCTCTCTCATTTCTAATTCCCTACTCTCAAGCTAGTGCTTTCTTTGGTCCTTAGAATTACCTTTCACGTTTGTTTCATAAGTCTTTGGCCTTTCCTCAATCGAGGGTGTTCTTTGTTTGGGGTTGTTTCCTTCTCTTCCTCATTATTGGGTGCAAGTTCAACCTTGAAATGGAATCACGAGGTGGTCAAAAGAATAAGGAGAGAGTGTTCCTTTATTCTCAAAAGCTTTGTTGGCACAGGGGCAGACTTGGGGTTCACCTCCAAGAGCGCACCAACAAGCCCTAACTACTAACCCTTTCGGGAACACCTACAAAGCATATGTTGTCTCACCCAAAGCAGCTATGGGGGGGCTGCAGGACAACGATGTTTACAACAAAGGGGATATCAAGTGGATCCAATACAAACTCAATAAAACATTCATATATCAATTACCAGTTCATACCTACTCTACATAACTCTCTATCATATCTAACACAGTAATCCAATAATGGTCTACCAAATGACAAAGAACAAAGGAGCAATCACACACAACAAAAAATAAACGTGGTTCACCCTCTCTCTAGGGCTACGTCCACAGAACTATGCTTTATAATATATTAAGATGAAGCATACAATTCTCATCTGCACTCTTAGCTAGCAGATCTTCTTTCTTCTTCTCTATATCTCTCCCCTTCCTGCACACCCAGCTGCAGGGTTGATCTTTGCACCCAGCTGAAGATCTTACAATCCCAGAAGGATCTACACTCAACACTTCTCTCTCACACAATAATCCTCACTTGATCACACAATAACAAAGATGACAATAGAAAAAACAACAACAACCCATCCCAAGTCCTTTAGACCTCTATTTATACATTACAATCACTCACCGACAGCCTTAGGCCAAAACCTAGGTGTCAAAACCCTAGATACAAAAACCTTAGGTGTCTAAAACCCTAGGTCAACTTGACCCATGTTTTCAGGGCTTCACCAACCTATCTTTCCTTCCTTCTCGCGTAGTGCTCCAAAGCATCCAATAGTGGATTTTTGCTCTTGCTGAGTTGTCCATGATCCATCTTTCTTGTTGATCTATCATCCTTGATCTCCTTATCCAATGACTTGCTTCCTTTTACTTCACTCCATCTTTTCTACTCTTTTTCTCACTTCTACCCAATAACAGTCACTGTGTCTTCTGTGCAGTTCAAATTTTGTATTTTCTGCCTTAACCTTTGCTTACTTCCATCACCAAGGGCCAACGGGCCCCCAACACTCACCTGTGACTGGTCCCGAGGCACTCCAGATCTGATCTTTGTTTTTTACTTCAACTTCAGATTGCACAGTGCAGCCTTTGCTTTCTCCTCTATGCCTCCTCTCCTTCCTTGTGTAGAATGTCTTTTCTATATCTGGTACCCAGTTTCAACTGCACTTGGTACCTAGACCCTTAGCCTCATGTTGTTATCGAGAGCTGTGAGGTAGCTGGTTTTCATAATATAGCTTCAGTCAGCTCCCATTCACCAAACCTCCCTTCCATTCTCCATTCAAAGTCTTCAGTTGTGTAGCTCCTCCTTTTGTAACAAAGTCAACCTCATATGGCCCAAGCCAATGCATTCTAAACTTTCTTGGATGCATGAATTTACTATCATATACCAATACCAAATCACCTTGTTTAAATGTCTTCTTGTTAATGTGTCTGTCATGGTATGCCTTCTCTCTTTCTTTATGTACTTGCTGATGAAATCCTGTAACAAATATGTCTTCCTCTAGTTCGACCAACTGTGAAATCCTCTCTTGAACAACACCAGTGTTGTCCATATCTATAAAGGAAACAATTCTTAAGCTTGGTACCAAGTATTCCATGGGTACAATGGCTTCAAGGCCATACACCAATTTAAAGGGGATATGCATTGTTAGCTTCTTCCAAGTGGTTCTATAGGACCATAATACTGTTGGTACTCTTAAATCCAAGTCATCTCTATTAGCATTGAAAATTTTTGTTAGCGTTGTCTCCAGGATTTTGTTGAATGCTTCAACTATCCCATTTGCTTGTGGATGGTAAGGTGTGCTCTTCTGATGATGAACTGTAAATTCCTCGGTCAAGGCTTCAATGGTTTTATTTATGAAATGTGTGCCTTGATCACTCATAAGGATCTTTGGGCATCCAAACCTGGTTATGATGTCATCGAATATGAAGCACGCAACTATAGTTGAACTATAGTCCTTAACTGCTCTTGCTTCAACCCATCTGGTCAAGTATTTTGTCGTAGTAATGATGTACCTTGCTCCTGTGTGCTTCCCTGGTGGGTTTATAGGTCCTACGAAGTCAATGGACCATTTCTCAAATGCTTGTAGGGTCAGTTGTGGTGTTAACGACATTTCCTCTATTTTGGACGATTTCCCAACTCTTTGGCATACATCACAAGCTCTCTAATAGTCTTTAGCATCTCTGTGTAAGGTAGGCCACCAAAGCCCAGCTCTAAGAACCTTCTGTGCAGTGGTTTTCCCTGTGTAGTGTCCTCTTGCGATGCCTTCATGAGATTCTACGAGGATCAATGATCGCTCTGCTTCCATAACACACCTTCTCAATATCTCATTAGGTCCCATTTTGTATAGTTGTCTAGCTATAAGTGAAAAGTCTGTAGAACGCACTATTAGTTGTTTCTTCTGGGGAATTGTATACTCACTAGGTGCCATTCGTGTTGATAGGAACTGGAATATCTCTATGAAGTGGTCATCAATTTTTCTAATGGCCAATAATTGTGTGTCCGACAGTGCATCCTCCAAATTGGCCGGCTCTTCTCCATGTTCCAACCTTGACAAGTGGTGAGGACCTTTGTTCATTCTTCTTGGCTTAACCACGATATCAAATTCATATTCTTGAAATAGCATAAGCCATCTGCATATTCTCCCCCCCAACACTGGCTTGTTGACTAGGTATTTCAGCGCAGAGTGATCAGTAAACATTTTAAAGTGTCCTCCCAACAAGTAGTGGCAAAATTTCTGCAACGCATACACCATGGCTAACCCTTCTCTTTCAGTGGTGGTGTAGTTTTTCTCTATTGTTGATAGCTTCCTGCTAGCAAAGGATAACAGGTGGTCGATGTCTCATGTTCCTAGTTGTGCTAACACATCTCCTAATGCAATAGAATATGCATCGACATGCACATGAAACTCCTTACTCTAATCTAGAAAAACCAGAATAGGTGTAGTAACCATTTTCTGTTTCAGTGTGTTGAAGCTCTGTTGGCATTCTTCTATCTAGTGAAATTGACATTCTTTCTTCAAAATATTCTCCATGGGTGTTGTAATATGGGCATATTATTTAATGAACTTCATGTAATATCTTGTATGTCCCAGTGTAGTGCATAGCTGTTTGACTGAAGTGGGAGGGGGTAGATCAACTATGATGGAAATTTTAGATGGATCTACCAACAATCCCTGCTTGCATGCAATATGACCTAACACCACTCCAAATGGTGAAAATAAAATGCACTTCTTCAGGTTTAAGGAAATCTGACACTGCCTGCACTTTTTCAACATTAGCCTTAGACATTCAATATGATTTTTCAATAAACTAAAAATAGTCCAATCATCAAAATTTGCTTCTAGAAATTTATGCAAAAACTCTTTGAATGCTTCAAATACCACCTTAGAAAACATGGTTGGGGCATTCTTCAACCCAAACGACATTACTATATATTGGTAGGATTCCCATTCTGTGGCAAAGGTAGTCTTATGGCGATCTTCCTTGGCAATCCATATCTGATGGTATCCTGAAAATCCATCTGTAAAAGAATATTCTTCATGACCTCCTACATTATCTAACACTTCATCAGTAAATGGCGTAGGGAAGGGGTCATGCAAAAAGGCATCATTCAACTTCCTAAGGTCTATGCAGATCCCAATCTCTCCTATATTCTTGTCTTGTACCACCATAGGGCTAATCCACTCTAACTCTTCAACAAGTTCTATAATCTCTGCTTCTAGCATTCTGTCAAGCTCAATCTTCACTTTCTCCTTACATTTAGGGTTCAATCTGTAGGGTCTCTACTTGACTAGTATTCCATCTGGTTTCAAAGGGATCCTCATTTCTCCCATAGGCCCTTTAATGCCCTTCATATCAGTGAACTTGGTGGGAAACAAGTCCTGATATTCATGCAGTAACTCGGTGATCTTGTCAATAGTGGCATCATTCCAGTAATCTCCAACATTTGCAAGCTTCGGTGTCTTCTCTATTCCAATATTGACTTTCTTGATCTTGATCGGTTTTCCAATAAATGGTATCTCAACTCCTGGTCCTTCCACATCTCTCTGGCCTTTTGTTTCTATGATGTTCACCTTCCTAGGATCATCGTCTTCATCAGCATTGATGTTGAAACAAACTTGTAGTTTCTAAAGAGGCACAGTCCATTCATTCTCTTATTGCTCCAAAGGGAGGCTAGGTGCCTCCTCAAATACTTTTGTTCTTACAGTCTGTAATGCTTAATCTACTGTAGGATATTGGCTTTCAAATAAAAAGGTGGTGACAAGGTTTTGAGTCATACCTTCCCACTCTACAGTGATGAGGCATAGCTCTACTTGAAGGTACTAGTTGATAGGGATAGTGTCTAGTGTGTTTATGAATTTTTGCACCCACTACTCTTGAGGAATGGATCTCCAATATTTCTTGCAACTTCGCACATGGTCCTTTGGGAAACTTCAATCTGTGTACCTAACTTCCCAGCCTTCGACTTGTACTGAGAACCATGCGGTCATGAGGGTACAACATTGTACCCATCCTGTAATGTTGTTTTTATGAATCCCCCACCATCTTGTTGGTGTGGCTTTCAAGGTCTCATCCATTGCCAACAAGCGTTATTGCATTGGTACACTTTCTTCAAAGTTTGATAAGAAGGTTTCTATTTGATTCAAACCATCAAAGGTGGGTAAGTTACTTACTATTGTGTCGATCTAGCATACTTCATTGGTTAATCTAGCACATCTCCTTGTAGATACTTCATACATTTTGTTCTACCAGTTATCCAGTGCTTCTTCTGAGTCTGATGAACATGCGTTGTCACTTCTCCAACTTAGATTTCCATTCGTCATAGGATTAATGTAATCCTATTGTCTGGCTATTAATTTGTATATGTTTTCCAGTTCGTATGCGTGGTCTTCTTCTCTGATGGGCTCAGTGTATTGCAGATCATCATCGGGATATAACAGTGCGATGACCCTAAGGCCATCTCCTTCAAACGTCATTCATCTTTTCTTTAAATTGACCACAGTGGAGTTATTGAAATCCCAACCAATTCCTAACAACGCGGGATAAGGACTGCTATCATCAACTATCTTAATTAACTCAAAGTCTGCAAATGTCCTTACTCCGTCAATGTCCACAAGGACATGTTCCAATATTCCAAAGGGTCTTGTTGCCTACTGATTAGCCATCCTAAGCCTGATAGGGGAATAGATCAACTTAGGTTTTCCCATCAGTGCCCAGGTTTGCTTCGTCATGACATTGACCTCTGACCCTAAGTCGAGGACCACATAGTCTATATCATATTCTCTAATTTGAGCATTCAGGTGTAGTTCCTTATTTCTCCTTCTCTTCTTGGATAGTTGATGTACTTCTTTATTTAGTAAAGGATCTACCCTTCCTATCTCATACTGTCTGACCAAATTTTGTAGTTCTTGTATAGCTTTCTCATCTTTAATCAGCTCTATAAATGTATACAAGAAGTTGACAAGTTTACTTGCCTCTTTTCCATCTCTGGGAGAAGCAGACTAATCAAATGCTAGAGGCATTCCACATTCTCTAACTTCTAGTCGTGTCTTTGATGAAGAACCTTGGTCTCTCCTAAATTCTCTTATTGCCTCCTCGGACATTTGTTTTTCTTTCTTTTCATCAAAAGTTTGTGTCTTCTTTGCAAATTTCCTGATTCCTGATTCTTTTGTAGTCTTTCCTTGGTTCATTCTGTCGTCTCTTGTAAAAGTGCCTCCTCGAGTGATAAAAACGACTTTGGGGTATTCTCCGCAAGGTTCGGTTTTGATCAATTGTATCTGTGGGTTCTATTGAGGTCCCCGTTTCTCTTGAAGTTTAGCCAGCAATGCTTGACATTCCTCGATGACATGCTCAAAAGAGTTGCAATAGCTGCAAGTGGTACAAGGGTTCTCACAGTCCCTTGCCAAGTGTCCAGGCTGTGTGCAGTTATAACAAATTATCTGTCATTTACCTCAACCCATACCTCCTCCTCTTCCTCTTCCTCAGAATCCACCACGAGGGTTGAAGTTTCCTCTCCCAGGGGAGTTATACTGTGTAGTGTTTCCTTCTTGCTGTATTTCACCTTGAATCTTGTATATATCCCTTGAACTTTCATGCATGAGATCCTAAGCCCTACAATCCCTATCATCATGTCCCATGGACTTATAGAACGTGCAATACAAATTTGTGGGTGTCTGAACATATTTTTTCATGTAGTAGCACTCATCGGGGTGATGTCTGTTTCTGCATACCTCGCACCAGGGTAGGGAAACTTTTTTCATGGGGATCGAAGCTCCAGAGGACAAGTATTCATGGAATAGGGGACATTGTTCCTTGTCATGGCCTTATGAACTGCATATGACACACCATATGTCTTCTTTTTTATCTTTTCCCTTGTCTTTCTTCATATCATTGACCTGCAGAGACAAACTAGTTAGCTGACTCAATATTTGACTCATACCTGAGCTGGATTCTCCCATAGGGGATGATTCTAGATTCATGGCGATCTCCAGTGCCTCAGCTTGCAAAGAAATCTTTTGTTGCATCAGAGGAACTCTGATGTGTGGTAAGAGGGAAACAATGAACCATTCCTTGTTCTGCTCATCTTGGATTTGAAAACTCAGATGGCCTGTCAAGGTCTTGAATCTCTGATCAAACTCCCATACCGGTTCATCTATTCTCTGCTTGATTTCCTTCAGTTCTGTAATGCACTGCGATTCTAACTTAAGTTTCTTGAATTCAACAATTAGAGAAGTCTCAATGGCATTTAGCGATTTAGGAGTAGATCCTTGGACAAATTTCATATACCATCTCAGTGTGTGATCTCTTAGGGTAGTACTGAACTGAGATTGTTTGATAGCTTCATCACTAATATTCTTAATGCTCCACATAGCTTCGTAGAGAAACTAGTGTTGTTCAGGGTTTTCAGATCCATCTCCTCTAAAGGTGGGTAACCTCATCTCGTATGCCATAGATCTCCCTAGGTTTCTGGACTAAGTATGTGGTGGACTACTAGTGACAGTGCTTTGAGTTCTCTAGTGACTCTGATTACTCTGATTACTTAATGTTGCTGAAACAACAATAGGATTAATAGTACTTATTTTGATAGTTGGCACAATTCCTAAAGCTTCTGGTTCTCCTTGGTGAGGCTCTGCAACTTTTTGTTCCTTTGAATGCTCCTCGTATGTTAGATCTTTCTCTTCTCCACTGTATAAACCCTCATCCCCATAGTTTTTCTTAAACAGGTTCACAAGAGGAACTTCTCTGAACACTCTCCCACTACGCATATGTCCAGCCTCTCTGTCGGTATCGTTGTCTGAATTATTGAACATTAGCCTTTTTGGATCCATCTAGCTACTGTATCTTCAAGATGTTCTTCTCATGCAATAGCATCTTGATCCTTAGCTTCAAAAAATGTAAATTTTTCCTCTGGGTCCCTTGAAGAAATATCTCTCGGCTTGGCTATATGACTCTACTCTGTCAGCAACAAACTCGGTGATATACCCTCCAATGGTACTATCAAACTAGTGATCTACTACTCTTGACACGACGTTATCAACTCTCTTGAACTTCTTGATCAGCTCCAACGTCCAAACCACAGGTGGCCTAGATCTGATCTCAAATTGGGTATCTACTAACCTAGCTAGCCACTCATTGGTGATACTGAGAAGGGGGTGAATCAATATCAAGTACAATTTAAAAACCTTTTTCAACTTATACTTAAACCATTCAATTATATCCAATGAACAATGAACAATAGCATAAGAGTTACACCAATACACCACAATACACCATGCACAATATATGAGAAATAATCAATAGTTTTTGTTCAAGGGAAGTAATGACTTCCAAAGGTAGCTACAACTTCCAGATGTAAAGGGAGGGATAAATCTCCAAGAGGAATATACAATCCTCCAATATCAAGAGATATTTGAACTCTCTATCCTTGCCCCTTCCTTTCACCCAAGAATATATGAGAGATAATAAAACTTTACATTAAATCATCACCATCAACCAATCATCACATAGAACCTGATAATGCTTTCTGAGACTTCTTCAACTTCTGCAATTATTCAATTCTTGGAGTACTTTGATCCTATAGATAATGTTACTCAATGTATTCTCTGAAACTCCTCTAATTTTCACTCCTTGAATCCTCCCCAAAAAGAGGTTATAGAAAGAATGGTAGACTTTATTCAATTCGAGTCTGTTCAGAAGACCCAACTTGTACAGCATTCCCCGCACTCAATATTTAACATCTGATTCTGAAACTCGCACACAAGAAACTACAGTCCATACTCTTTTCAATGGAAGTGGTCCCACTGCATTTGGAGTCTCTATGAAAAATTTATGACTGTTTTACCCAGAACACTTGTTTATTGACTAGTTTCAGGACTGGTCACAAACCCTATATTCCACAGAGTGTATCTCCATAATTATAGAGAATCAAGAGCTGAAATATTTACCAGAGGTACCTTGATATGTCTTCTAAATACCATAGAGATTTCACCATCTGAATCGTTCTAGAAAAAAAGTTATAGCAAAAATGGTAAGATGACCTGAAAATGACATACCTTAGAACACATCACCAAAAGACTTCATCCTCCCTTAAAATCCGGCCTTCTTTTACTTCTTCTTCCCTCTAAAATTCGACTTGTATCAAATGAATGTATAATTATATTTATTTATACCATTTATG
>ML811276.1:18181-29174 GCA_009831015.1 Picea engelmannii
TGTGCGAAAAGTGAATAGCTTTCAGGTTCCAAAGGGGTAGGCAAGTATAAGAGAGTAGAGGCTTTGAGGCTCGTGAGAGAGTATGGTATGATGATGGAATAGAGCTATGAGGCTCATAGGTCCAAGGATGCAAGATAATGGAAGAAAAGAGAATATGAATGTCTAAGGGTGGCTGGGAGGTGCAAGGAATTTTTGTAATTATGCAAAGATGTTGATTACCGTGTTCAAATGAAGAGATCATTGGATATATGTAACTACTTCAGGGTGACAGGGTGGATCTCGAGAGAGGATTGAAGTCCTCATTGTAAGTTGGTTCTTACATTTAAGGTTGGTGCCTTCTTTATCAATAAGTGGGTTCTTGCAATGCATTTTGGTTCCTACAATTTTACAAGTTGATGCTTGTAGCAAGGATTGGTGTCCTTGGAAGATTAGTGTTTGCAATTAGCAAGTGGGTGCTTGCAATGCAGGTTGGTGCCTGTAGTTCTACAAGTTGGTGCTTGTAGCAAGGATTGGTGTCCTTGTCAGTTTGGTGTATGCAATTAGCAAGTGGGTGCTTGTTATGACAGGTTGGTGCCTGCATTCTTGTAAGTTGGTGCTTACAATAGGGATGGGTGTCCCTCACATGTCGGATCCTGATACTGTAGCAATTGAATTGTAAAAGAAATATTTTTGTGGTTTTCTCCCTATTAAGGGTTTCCATGTTACATTTTGTGTACTGTGCTTGTCTTATGATGGTGAATGTGTTGTTCTATTTCTAGTTAATGTTGCATACTAATATGCAATGTTAATAATTGGGATAAAGTGGAAAAGTATGTTAGAAACTTATTCACCCCCCTCAGTATCTCTGTGTCTTCCAACAATTGGTATCAGAGAAGGTTCCTTCAGGACCAATCTAACCACTAGAAGATGAGCCCCAGAAGCACACACGGATTGGATTCCAGAACATTCATTTGATGGAACATACTATATATTCTGGAAAATAAGAATGGATACATATCTGCAGGCATTAGGATATGATATACGACAATCAATGGTCATTGGTTACAATCCCTCAAAAACTCCACCAACTTATGAAGCTGAAAAGGAGGCATGTGAAAACAATACAATGACCATGAATGCCATCTTAAGTGGCTTAGTGGATTCTGAAAAATCCAAAGTGGGAAAATGCACATCAGCCAAAGAACTTTGGGATAAGCTACAATATATTTACGCAAAGCAAGTAGCCTTAGAAATGTCAAACTGGACAAGTGACAACTCAGATAGTGAACCAGATGTTGAGGAATCCAACACAACTAGGAATCCCAAGAAAGGATTAGGAAAATACAAAGGTAGATATTTTTTCTTTAATTGTGAAGTAGGACACCTTGCTACTGAATGCCCTTACTTAAATATTCGAAAGAGAAATGGAAAGGATGATTCCAAATTTAGAAATTATGAGAGTAAAAAGAAAGAAGAACCATATAGACAAAGGGAGAATCTACACATAAATGAGAACAAAAATTGTTCTTATGACAATGACAATGAAATAGAAGACAATCCTGAGATTGAGGCTAAAGTGGATCTTGAAGCAGAACTCATTTGTGCTTTAGAATAAATAGAAAATCTCAAAGAAAATAATAGAAATATGAAAAATGAATTGCTAAAGTATAAAGACGAGACAACTAAACATAGAGAAGAACCTATTTATGATCAAGATGAAATCACAAATCTTATAGGAGAGAATATGTTACTAAAGGAGCAGTTGTTACAAATCTTTGAAGAGAAAGGAAAAATAATTGAAGTCCAAATTGAAGAGGCAGAAGCAACAAATGAACTAATGGAAATAAATATAAAAGAAAAGGATCAACACTGTGAGATACTTGAATAACAAACTTCCTCTCTAAAGAAATAATTAGAAGAGACAAAAAGGATAGAAGAAATAATGAAAAGCTATCTAAACGAAAAAGAAAAGGTCTGTGATGTTCAAGAAGCTAAAATTGGCTCCTTAAAGAAAGAATTGGAAAAGTTAAGCTTGTAAAACATGGAAATTGAAGTAGAACTCTCAGTGTTAAGAAAGAAGAACTAGTTACTAAAAGGTCAGTTGAAAAAATATCAAGAAGTTAATCATAATTCAAAAATACAGATGGCAAAAAGTATTGAAGAAGCGGGAAGGATCATCAATGAACAAAAGACACTACTAAAAGAAAAGGAGGAAGATTGTCAAAAGAAAGAACTTGACATCCTTGCACTAAGAGAAGAAGTAAAAAATACAGCTGCCACAAACTTGAAGTTTAAGAAAAGTTCATCAGCCTTAGAAGACATCCTCAATCAACGAATGTCTCCCATTGACAAGATAGGTATTGGGTATGACCACAAGCAGAGACACGTTGAAGAAGAAAAGAGTTTCAAACTACCAGGAAAGACTGGAGAAAGACCTAAAAGTCATACAAATGGTTAAAATGATTCCAATAATAGAGAAAAATACCATGATCAATCAAGACATGACAAGAAAGCATCTCAAATATCACCATTTCAAAGAAGACCCTTTGCTCCCAGGTATCAAAGTTTATTTCCTGGTTATTGCTTTTCTTGCAACAATTTTGGACATAAGGCTATAGACTGTAAAACTTATGCAAGAAATACTCAAGTAAGGAATACTGATATCTACAATAGTGTTGAATGTTACAAATGCCATAACTGTGGACACATAGCATGATATTGTAAAAACAACATGACAAAACCTTCTAGACCAGGATATAAAAAGGTATGGAAGAGAAAGCAAGAAAAATAAAATAAGGATGAATGTGAACAAGCCTAGTATTCACAAAGTAAAGAACATATTACCACCACCAAACAAAAGAAAGATACTACAAATTTTTGGAAGAGGAAACAACAACATGAAGAAAGGAAATCCATGCTAGTGTAGAATGCTCTCCTAACACAAAATGAAAGTTCAAGTCACATAATCAATGGAACAAAGTTCGTAAAAGGTATAACCAGAGAAATGGATCCATGTAAAAATGAGAATTTGATGAAGGAGGTAGAAAATGTTGATGTTCTAAGGATAAGGAGGCTTCTTTGAAAAATATGGGACATGAAGGAGAAGACCATGAAGTTGACAGAGAAGCTTTTGTGAAGAAAAAGGAACTAATCTTGAACGATGGAAGATGATTGACGATAAGAGAAAGAAGGTAGTGATTGCATCTAGTCTAAGCAATCACAAGAGAAGATGACAAAGAGAGCTCCCAACCATCCAAGTAAAGAAGCCAACAAGATCCAAGCAACCCATGAAGGTATGATAAAGTAATTTTCATAATTTATTGGCATTGAAATTAAAGTGGCATATGATCAAATATAACAAAGAATAAAGCTCCCTAGACACAAGCATGTCTAGAGGAAATGATGAAGTATGCAACTGAAGCAATCTAAGAGGAAGAGATTATATCAATAGAATTGAAAGACATGAAGAAGAAGCTCCATGTTCCCAAAGAAAGTAAATAAGACGAAACCCTTGAAGAATTTTCTATGATTTTTGGGAAAGATAAGAGCCTGAAGGAATACTGGAGTTAGCATGATGAAAATTAGAGTTGAAAAACCTCTAGAAACTATGAAGGCATGCAACTGATTGAAGAATCAAAGCACATGGAGATATTATAAGTTGCAAATGGAGAACCAATAAAAAATGGAAGGCAAGATCCAAAGTCATAAATAATTAATCACAAGAAGTAGTGATATGAATCTTTTGGTTATGAATTCCAATTAATTGGAAGAAAAGAACGGTTGAAGAAATAAATATATAATGGTGATATTTGAATGTGTTGACATAATTATTTGTGATGTTCACCATTGGATTTGATTGTATGAAGTGACTTTTTGTGTCAAAAGGTAGTGATGAAAATAAGTTTTCCAAAAGAAGCCTAAATATGAACAATAATCCTACAGATAAAGAAAAAAGATGTAATAAAAAAACCATGAAGAAGAAAAATCCCAGGGGGAGCTATGGAAAGACAAGAAGGTTGCTGGTTGTAGAGAAGAGAATGAAGAGTACAATGTCAGGGGGGGCTGTAGAAAGACAAACAGGTTTTTGGTTGCATAGCGAAGAATAAATTGTACAATGTAAATAGGAGACAATCCCCTTTCCATTGATGTCAAAGGGGGAGAGTACATAGAAATGGGGAGATTTTCAAAAAGAGAGACTTGCAAGAAGAAGAGGAGTACCAAAATAACTAGGTGTTTCCATTAATGACAAAGGGAGAGTTTGTTGGAAATTATGTTTTCATTGGTATTAAAGGATGTTATTGACATTGATATCACAAGCAGGGGCAGACTGCTTGTTGTCAATGAAAAGAAGAGGAATATGAATGTTTCTGCAAATTATGTAATGGAACAACCATGAAGAAATCAAGGAATGAGACCTGACATGATGAGACTCTCAGGAACTACATATATACATTATGTAAATGACAAGTCCAAGGATTGAACTCGAACCGGTAACACAAATCCATGGATAGACAAAGGAAACATAGAACATCCATGTGTGCTTTTTAATATTTGCAAAATATTGCACTCGATTGTAAACAAGTCTGTGAAACAACCTTGAAGAAATCAAGGAACGAGACCAGAAAAGAGGACACTCTGAGGAACTACATATCTACACTATGTAAATGACAGGTCCAAGGATCGAACCCGAACCGGTAACACGAATGCATGGATAGACAAAGGAAGATATGAAGAAGATCTGAAGAAGCTTTGATGATTGCGTGAGCTCGAATATATATATAATGATGTCAAGATTATGTTGAAAGGAAGATGCATGACAAATGCATGATATGAGAAAAGTGAATAGCTCTAAGGTTCCAAAGGGGTAGGAAAGTATAAGAGAGTAGAGGCTCTGAGGCTCGTGAGAGAGTATGGTATGATGATGAAATGTAGCTCTGAGGCTCACAGGTCCAAGGATGAAATAAAATGGAAGAAAAGAGAATATGAATGTCTAAGGGTGGCTGGGAGGTGCAATGAATTTATGAAATTATGAAGATATGTTGACTACTGTGTTAAAATGAAGAGATCATTGAATATATATAGTTACTTTAGGCTGGCAGGGTGGATCTCAGGAGAGAATTGAAATCTTCATTGTAAGTTGGTTCTTACATTGAATTTTTCTTACCTTATTTATAAACAAGTGGGTGCTTGTAGTGCAAGTTGGTGCCTACAATTCTACAAGTTGATGCTTGTAGAAAGGATTGGTGTCCTTGGAAAATTGGTGTTTGAAATTAGCAAGTGGGTGCTTGCAGTGCAAGTTGGTGCCTGCAGTTCTACAAGTTGGTGCTTGTAGCAAGGATTGGTGTTCTTGGAAGATTGGTGTCTGCAATTAGAAAGTGGTTTATTTTTATGATAGGTTGGTGCCTGGAGTCTTGTAAGTTGGTTCTTACAATAGGGTTGGGTGTCCCTCATAGGTTGGATCCTAATACTGTAGTAATTGAATTATAAAAGAAATATTTTTGTGGTTTTCTTCCTATTAAGGGTTTCCACGTTACATCTTGTGTACTGTGCTTATCTCATGATGGTGAAGGTGCTGTTCTATTTCTGGTTAATGCTGCATACTAATACGTTCTGTTAATAATTGGGATAAAGTGAAAAATTCTATTAGATACTGATTCACACCCCCTCTTAGTATCTCTGTGTCTTCCAATAACATTGTTGAACGTTCTTAGGGTAAGAGGATACAATATCGGTTTGTGGATAGAACAATACCAGGTAGACCCTTATTTTTCCCCAATATACTCGTGGCTTCAGTAAGGTATATCTTCTCCCAATTTTCATTTGAAAGTTAGCTTGTTGTATAAAGTAAGACTTCTTTGTTTTCTTGTAGACAACAAAGGAAGAAACTTACTTGGGATTCCCATACAATAAAGTGGCTAGCCATTTTGGCATTCATAAAACACTATTGTTTTTCAAAAGTATTTTTATTGGCCTACATTGTAGCAAGATATCGAGAAACACATTTAGCCTTGTGCAGTTTCTATAATGTCCAAACCTTCCAATCTAAAACAAGGGTTGTATATTCCTCACCCAATTCCCAGTAGGCCTTGGGAATCTATATCCATTTATTTCAATATTGGGTTACTTGAAACCAAACATATGCATGATGCATTACTTGTGGTGGTGGATAGATTTTCATAGATGGCCATCCCCATCCTATGTACCGAAACTAATACATTAGAATATCCAAGCCAAATTTGTTTCCAATATGTAAGGCTAAAGTTTGGCCTTCCAATTTCTATCATCATTGATAAAAATTCCAAATTTGTTAACACTTTTTGGCAGACCCTGTGGAACCAACAAACAACTGAAGATATCCACAACATTTCATCCTCATGCAGATAAGCAAATGGATGTAGTGAAAATAATGGTAGTACATATACTCATAATGTATAATCATCATCATCATTGAAATCAGGCAGGAGTGTGACTTATGTACAACAAAGATGCAACATGGCAGTGCATAGTTCCATGGGTAAGATCCCATTTGAAAGTTGTTTTAGTTTCCAAATGTTAGCACCAATAGACTTGGTAAATCCACCAAAAACAAAATCAACCTCTACATGCACACAAATTACACTGATAAGGTCGAAAATTCATATATAAAATTCAGATGATGCAACAAGTTTAGGAAATCCTTTGGAGGACGAGTGCCGAGGCAAAGGCATGGCATGTTATGCACAAGGAATGAAATAATTACAGGATATGCTCAAAATGAGCATGGTGATATGGGCATGAATTTTTTTCCAAATGCATTAGGAATGCATTAAGAAGGATCACTTTTTCAATATCAACTAGTATTCAGCTGCAACAAAATTCAATATCCTGCACTTCTTATATGAACATTTAATAAAGAACTTGCAGATTCATATCCTACAATTACTATAAAGGTGTTTTAAAATCCACAGGGTATTAAGACTTTAGATCTAGAAACATTATGAAACAAATGTGTGCCTAGTGACTTTTGGAGTTTTTTAGAAAGATATGGTTATCAATCAAGCAATAGTTCTTCTCGGAGCACTTAATAAATTAGGTGTGGAGACTTTGGTAATACAAATAGGTGCACTTATTTTAGATTGTCTTCCAGTCCCTCCTATCTGTGTATGAATCCTTGATATGTGGGGAATACCCTTAATGACATCTGACCATGCCACACATGCCGAAGAAAATTGTTAGTGTTGTTGAAGAGATCAAAGACTCAAGGTATGGAAAAGCTAAATTCATGTCACATGAGGTTGAAGCAAAGGATATACAATCCTTGTTCATAGAGTATATGTGTGTAAGGCCTAGGAGAATACTTGGAAGCAAATTTCCATAATCCAACTTTCCTGGAAATGCATAAAGTAAAAAAATTAGATTCAAATATAGGGCTTGGCAAACTGCATAGTTTTTATTTATTGGTAAGAGTTGTGATCTATCATCTCGTTGTGTTGTTACTGGAGATGCATATAGAGGGATAAATGAAATAGGATACCTCTAGAGATATCCAAGAGAGTAACATTTGGGGAGCATGTAAATGTATACAATATGGAAAAATTGTAGAAAATCATAGACAAAGGGAGGTAATTTTTGTTTAGATGTATTTGCCAAAGAAATGAAGAAAGTTCAAATGGGTGATGTGATTAACTATGGACTTCATGATGGGTATTTTGTTTTGGTCAACTGTCCTCGAAGTATCCACAAACATTCATTGCATGCATTAAAAGGATACATACATCCAATCTCTACGGTGATTATTAACCCTCTCATATGTGGGCTACTTGGTGCAAATTTTGATGGGGATTGCATTCATGTTTTTTATCCCCAATATTTAGAATCTCAAGTTGAGCTTTCTCAACTGCTAAGTTTGGATCAAAAAATTTTTAGTTCTCACCATGGAGAAGAAAAAATAGCATTGAGTGTTGACACAACGCTTACTTCCATTCTTCTATCTGGAAATTCCTTGCTAGATAAAACTCCATTGGATCAGTTATCAATGTGGACTTCTTGAACCTTGCTTGAACTAGCAGTCATTAAAGTCCATGATGGAGGGACATTTTGGACAACGAGCCAACTTCTTCAAATGGATTTACCTACAAAATTGAACTATCAAGAGAATGGGATTTTCATAAGCAACAATGAAATACTTTTATTCAACGGTGATAAATGTTGGTTGTGGAGCCTGATTATCTTCCCGATTCAGAGGTTTGTTTCAGCCGTGCTTGGACACCATTCCCTAACGGGGGGTGTGGGGGGGATTTCCCCCCCACAACTATCGCCAGGGGGGGTAACAACAATTTTTGTAGCCCCCCTTGGTGGGGGATTCGAGGGAAACGCCCCTGAAGAAAAATTTTGGGAAAAATTTCCTTGTAAAATATTGTAATTTCGTAGTCAATCTAGACCATTCATTATAAGGTCACAGATTTGACGATAGAAGTTATTTTAGGGTTTTTTCCCTAGAAGACAACCCTCTCTTATGAAGGAATTGTATTTTGGCTGTGTATTATTGCGAATATTGTATTCTGAGAGAGGAGACTGTGAGAAAAAGAAGAGGAAGTTACAACGGGTGTGTTATAGGTTGTATCCCCTCATTTTGCTGGATAATAATAAGGAAGTACCTGGCAATTTCTCCGGTGGACGTAGCCCACACTAGATGAACCGTGTATATCTGTGTTTCTATTGTATTGTGTATATTCTATTTTTCATTTCCACATTTGTTTTATTTTATTGCTCGATGATCCTGTTTTTATAACAATTGGTATTAGAGCGAAAGGTAACTCATAGGATAAGAGGTTTCCTAGTTCGAGTGGGAGCAATGGTGGAAGATGGAAAGTTCAGGGTCGCAAAATTTAATGACCAAAACTACGAGTTATGGAAGATGCAGATGGAATATTATTTATATTAGAAGGATATATTCCTACCATTGGGTGGAATAGCAAAGAAGCCGACGACCATGAATGACGAAGAATGGGAGGTTCTTAGAAGAAAGGAACTAGGAATGATACAACTGAGCATGTCAACATCGATGGATTTCATTATTTAAAAATAAAAGACAACAAAGGAGTTGATGGACGCATTGGCTAAACTATATGAAAAACCCTCAATGTCCAATAAGGTATTTCTAATGAAGAGCTTATTTACTATGAAGATGTCAGAAGGTGGGTCTGTTGCAGATAATTTAAATGAATTTAATACGGTTACTAATCAACTAAGTTATGTAAAAGAGGTCTTTGATGATGAGGTCAGGGATCTTCTAATCTTGTGCTCATTGCCAAAAAGATGGAATGGCTTGGTCATGGCTGTGAGTTACTTTGTCTTTGGTTCAAACACTCTAAAATTTGATGATGTTTTTCGTGTTATCCTTAGCAAGGAAATGCGACAAAAAAACACATGTGATACATTAGGTAATGCGTTCACTGTGGAGAACAAGGGAATAAAAAAGGATAGAGGAAAGGGTTTAGGGAACCGTGGGAATTCTAGGAAGGGCAGATCCAAATCTAGACTGGGAAATATAGAGTGCTAGAATTGTGGGAAGAAATGACATTTGAATAAAGACTACAGAGCTGTAAAGAAACAAAGACATGGACAACAAGAGAATAAAACAAGAAGCAAATGTAACATGTGATGTGTTACAAGATTCTTTGATTCTTTCTGTAGATAATATTTCTGAGTCTTGGATAGTAGATTCAGGGGCTTCATTTCATGCCACACCCCATAGGAAACATTTTCTGGATTATGTTCAAGGTGATTTTGGACAGGTTCATTTGGGTGATGATGCACCATGCAAAATTGTTGGAATGGGTAAGGTACAAATAAAACAAAATAATGGAAACCAATGGTTAATGAAAGAGGTAAGACATGTACCAGATCTAAGGAAAAGTCTAATTTCAACAAGGTAGTTGGAAAGTGAAGGTTGTATATCTATATTTACAAATAAGGCATGGAAGGTCACCAAAAGATCATTGGTGATGGAAAAATGAGAGAAGGTAGGTGCATTGTATTTATGTACTGGTAATACTGATTCTTCTATCTCTTTAGCTTGTACAAGAGTGGATACAACATTTTTGCATCGTAGGTTTTGAAACATGAGTGAGAAGGGGATGAATATACTTCACAAAATGAATTTGTTTCCAGATCTTAAACAAATTGATTTGGATTTCTATGAGCATTGTGTTTATGGAAAACAAAAGAGAGTTAGATTTCTCAGAGTCGGAAAAGAAAAGAAGAGTGAAAGGTTAGAGCTTGTGCATACATATGTATGGGGACCATCTTAAGTATCATCTCTTGGTGGCTCTTATTATTATGTTACTTTTATTGATGATGCAACTAGAAAAAATTGGGTTTATTGCATTCAACAAAAATATGATGTTTTTGATACTTTTAGGAAATGGAAATATTTGGTTGAGAATGAGACAGGAAAAAGATTGAAGTGTCTCAGATCAAACAATGAAGGTGAATACTGCAACAATGAATTTGATGACTATTTTTCATACCATGAGATTCGTAGAGAGAAAACAGTTCCAGGAACACCACAAGAAAATGGTGTGTCATAAAGGATGAATAGGACCATAATGGAGCATGCAAGGAGTATGAGATTGCATGCAGGGTTTCCCTTACAATTTTGGGAAGATTCTATAGATACTATTGTTTACTTGATAAATAGAGGACCTTCAATTTATTTGGATGGTGGCATTCCATAGGAGGCATGGAAAGGTAAAAAGGTAAACTATTCATTTCTGAAGACTTCCGGTTGTGGAGCATTTGTCCATATTGATAAAGAAAATATAACAAAGCTTGAAGCAAAATCCAAGAAATGTACCTTTATTGGATATGGTGTTAATGATTTTGGTTATCTCTTATGGGATTATGAAAATCACAAAATCATTAGGAGTAGAGATGTCATATTCAATGAGAAGGTCATGTACAAAGATCATTTGTAGGGAAATAAACATGAAAAAGAACAACTAGAATATACAATGCTTGATGAGATCATTGA
>ML811276.1:33273-43673 GCA_009831015.1 Picea engelmannii
CATCTTCATTTTTATCCTTCCTTCATGGCACTATATATAGAGCTTTGTCCAAACCTAACGTAGTTGGGAAGTGAATTTGTTGGTTAATATTATAGAGAAGAAAGTGGAGTGTTAGCATCAAAGTTTGGATGCCAATCACTTGATTCTACCCTAATAGACAATGCTATTATATACCATATGTTTTTATTCAACCCATTATCATTATAGTTGTTGGATCGAAATACAAATCCGTGGGAGGTGTTGTTACCCAACTCAATAGTGAAAATTTTAATGGGCCTTATTTCAGGAAACTATTGGAACTCAGAGGTTTCTTAATCTCAAACCAATGAAAGGAATGAAAATTAAGTGGATGAAAGTTGGAATACTAGAATAAGATATGATTTTTTCAATGAATTCATATGATGTAGTTCTTAGTGATATGATCTATGAATTCAAGGAAGTCTAAAATATTCTTGGAGATGATATCCCAAAGTGATGGGAAACAAATTCATCACTCTGTTGGCATTCAAGTTCCACAAAGCCTAAAAATAACGTGTGCTCATTTTTGGGTTTCTAAACATTGACATGCCAACTAAAAGGGAGATTTTCAACTCTATGCTATCAATTGCACTATTTATAGGAGTGTACATGNTTTTTTTTTTTTTTTTTGCATGTACTAAATATCTTATTCATGTGTTTTACTTATAGGTATGATGAGGATCATGCAAGTTCTGAATAGAAATAAAGTGGGAGCATGAGGGTAATTTCCAGGTCCAATGGGTGTGCATATTGGACAGGAAGATCAAAATGATTTTTTCAAAATTTTGAAGAACTTTGTTTGTACATATGTCAATAGAGGCACTAAAGACAATGCATAAATAAAGGGGAGGGGAATGTGATACCCCATGTTGATCCCCATATTGTAAATATGAGGTACATGTGATACTTAGGCTGGTGAGTTGGTATGTTTGGGCTAGAGCACCTGTAAAGATTATCAAAGGATAGAGAGTATGTATTATAAATTGTACATATGCACTAATTAATAAAAATAACACCACAATTGCTGACCAAGGGACAAAAAGAGTATGGGGGGCTAAGACTCCACAAGTGGGAAAGGGCGGCTAAGGGATAAGTAAAGGGGGATTAATCCAAATATAATATAATAATGATTTAAGACTTTGTGTAGGTTATATAACTAAGCTCCTATGTAGTGGAAAAAGGGGCCATGAGTTCCATCTGTCAAAAAGGGCACATGCATATTTAAAAGGGGAATTTAATATAAATGATCCATTCCATTATAATATGGGGGCCATTCTGACTACATGATTTTCTCTGGGGATGATGGTGACCCATAGTATGGGGTTTACCTCGTGGATCCTGGGTGGATCTAGGTGTGTGTACACTTCTCCTTGGGTTTCCTTGGAGAAGGATGGATCCCTGGAGGGAGAAGTGTGGGGATAAGTTCCCTAGTGAGAGGCATGGAGTGTAACTAGAGACATTTGAGGGCATTTGTAATTCCTAGAGCCACAATACTCTGAGACTTCCTGATTGGCTTGTGTTGGATCCCTGTAAGGGTAGTGGTGTAGCCTGAGGGACCATGATGAGGAGAAGGGGGCACACTACTTTGGGTTGCGAAGGATGATGGGGAATGAGAGACTGTAGGTTGGAGTGCTAGTGCTGAGGTTTTGTACCTTGTCTTAGACCTTGTTGTTACTGACTGTGGACCGTAGTTGGCTTAGGAATCCCTTTGCCCTGGTGGATTAATAACCTCAGCTTGGGGGTGACTCATTGCTACGAGATTATGTGTAGTGTGGTAGATGGATAGGAGGAACGTCTGAGGCATTCGACCGGCTGGTCTTTTCACAAAAGATAAGTTCCATGTGTTTTTTGTTACACTATGTAATTATTTTTTAATTTGTTGTATGCTTATAGAATCTATGTGTATATATACACTTCTGAATTGTTATGTGTTTTGCATAATTTTTCATGTAAAATTGTATGATGAAGCAGGTGTTGTTGTATGGTATCAGAGGTTGGTTGTGTTTATGGTGAAATCAAAGGGAAATTGATGGAATTTACTAGTACCTGTCCATCCCAATAGGTACCAAGGTGGTTGGGCACACAAGAAGTATCTCTTTGGAAGAGTGAGGGCTGGTGATGAAGTACCTTGGAGGACTTTTCAACCATATTCAAAGACATTTTCAACTCCACGGTGTGAAAATAATTGATGAGGCAAGAAAGAAGGCTCTCTACATTGAGTTGGACTACAAGAAAAGACAACAACAAATGGGCCAAGAAGAAACAAGCAACAAAATAGAAAAGAAGATAGAAGCCACAACCGAGAATAGGAGGGATCCTAATGGCATTGCAAACATTGTGATGTATATGGACACACAAAAGAGAAGTTTTGGAAAATTCATCCGGAATTGCATCCAAAGTGGATAAAGTCTAAGGGAAAATCAAAGGTAGCTACCAAGACAAAAGAAGAAGCAATAAAAGACACCTCTGATATGGATGAAGCTGTAGTTTGCACCACATTGCAACAACCAAGGGTGAGTGGAGAGAAACATGCACTATTCCGAATCAAAGTTCAAGTGAAGAACCAGAAGGTAAATGCATTGTTCAATAGTGGTTCTCAATGTAACCTTCTTTCCGAAACACTAGTTGATGAGCTTGGTTTAGAAAATTATGATCTAGTGTGGCCAAGTTCACTAGTATGGTTACAAGGGAAAATTGTTATGAGAATAACTCAAAGATTTAAAATCAAGTTCTCCATTAGTGCCAGCTATGTTGATGAGGTAGAATGTGAAGTTGCACTATTGGACATCTGCAGAGTGATGTTGGGTAGCCCCAACTTGTGGGATAGGGATGCTAGTTTATGCAGGATAGAAAAAAAGTATTTCTTGGTTAAGGGCGACAATGAATACCTCATCAAAGAACATCAAGAAATAGAGAGAGAACAACTCCTCTAACACCGAAACAAGGGTAGACAAGTAGGAAACAAGACACCTTTGTCAACAATGGAATGGTGGATATGCAGAGGAAAATGGAACCCTTAAGCTTATGTCTCCTTAATGGTCCAACTTTTGGGGATCAAAATCCTTCAATTGGAGAGGTTTTATCCGAATTGGATCTTGGAAAATGTTTGTAAATGTTGTAAATAAACTTGTTTTGTTTTATTTCATTTTATTTTGTCTTCTGGCACAATGGGAAGGTGAAACGAACAATTGTGACAGTTGGACTTCCAAAGGAATCCCATTAAAAACAATGAGGGTTGTAGTGAAGTGGGGAAAGGAAGGGAGATGCAAGGAGAAAGAGGGAAATACAATAGAATAAATTGAAGATCAAATAGGGAATCCTGCTTGAGGTTGAGTGGACGAAGGAGTTAATGTTCCTTTTCACTCTAAGACAAGGTGTCTATGAGACATGGCTTCTGTAATTTTTTTCTTTACCCTGCATAACAATACAAAGATTCAGTGTATAACTCACCCATTTGTAATTTTCTCCCGAGCATACTATAATGATCCCATTTAAATGATGATATATGATAGTTAATGCATTTTGTTCTTGGGTATATTTTTTATGATTTACAATGATCTATTCATACTCTGTTGAAGTATATTGTGATCTTGTAGAACCTGTCCACATAATATATTCCTTGTTGGGTGTTTAATTTTCCTATTGGTTGATTTCCTCTTTTCCTGGGCGATTTCTTCTTTGTCTGAGGTGTTTTCTTTGTGCCTGGGTGAGTTCACGACTACCTGGGAATTTCCCTTTCACCCATAGATAATACGAAAGCCATACAATATATACATAGTTTTCACATGCCAATAATTAATTGTTGGGCGAATTTATAGATCTCTAGGCATTTTTGTTCATTGATGAGAATCTACATTTTTCCTTACAATTTTTTTTTTTTTTTGTGGGTGAACAAAATCACCCCATGAAGTTTTTCTTTGTTGTGGGTTACCAAAATCGCCTTGTAAATGTTTTTCCTTTGTTGTTGAAGATTGAATCTTCCCTCTAGCTATTCTTTTCAACTACTGGTCAACTCATTCAACCGGGCTTTCATTTGGTCGACCTAACCATCAGAGCATTCGATCGAGATTTCATTTGGTCGACCTGACCATCAAATCATTTGACCAGGTTTTCATTTGGTCAACCCAACCATCAAAGCATTTGACTGGTCATCCATTGGGATGACTCGACTAGTGGGTGGTCAATGGGTTTATTACTTGGTCGACTCCACTGTTGACTAGTATATTACAAGACTTACAATTAGTTGAAGAAGATAAAAACAAAATATTTAATTTTATTTCACATAAGCATCTGTGCTGGTGAGACGAATGGGCCATAGGCCTACCGTTTATGGAATACTGATCCAATTCTAAAAGGTATCGGAACAGATTCTACTAAAAGTCTTATAGTGCCAATTTTTGAATATTTGGAAAGATGGATTGGAAATATGACAATATGACTAAGCATGGAAATTTAATACAAACTTTATCATTTTTGTTAAAGAAAAATCCAAATGAAGAGATATATAAGACCATTATATATTTGAAAGGAAAGAGAAAGTGGTATGACTAACATATGGCTCATAAAATATGAGAGGAAAATTATGAGTCTCTTGCTAATTAGTGGTAAACCTTTCATTTGTTTTTAAGATTCTTTTAACTATGATGAAATAAAATGACCATTATTAGTGATTTTCTAAGGGAAAAAAATTTTGCCAATTGGCAAATTTTTCTTATTAATTTTCCTAGGGAGCTAAATTTTGTAACAAGAATCCTTATATTGTTTCACATAATGTATTTCTAAAATGCATTTAACATAACATATATAGAAAAATAAAAATGATAATATGAATGTAAATTCACCAAGTTTTAACATTGAAATCACTAGCAATAATGATACTATATTGGGAAAAATCTCTAACAACACTTGTACTGTGATTTTACATGAAGAGTGAAGGTAATTATTGTTGGTGATAAGTTATATGAAAAGATGTGGGTGTTATTTTCACTGAAAAACTTACAAATGTTTTAATCCCATGGGCTATTATTGTGGATATTTTGTCTATCTTGTTTCAATGGATTTTGGTGTTGTATGTTAAGACGGTGCCCACAACTTACTCATTGATAGAAATGACAAGAAGAATGGCTACATAAAGTACTTAGTTAAGGAACATGAGGGTATTAATGAGCAAGATCTAGAACACCATATTGAAGGTTTGCAAGGTGAATGTCATGATGGATATGTGTTTCTATATTTGATATTGAATACTACTACTAGGTCCTCATTTTGTAGATATATAACTAAAAAATGTCGGTTGGAAGGTGTCATTATATTTATACTTGATAGAGGAGCTTCCACTATTAACTACATTACAAAGTTTACATGTAGCTAGAATAAATTCACACACAACCAAAAAATAAAAATGGATCTTCTTTGTTATTTTTATACCCGAAGATTCACTATTTATTTCAATGTTACGGGTTTCTTCATATTTGGTTTTCCCTATTTTTTTATTGCCATTATATGGGATAATCTATCAATTTACCCATTTCATGTAATTATAAACAAATTAAGTTCACATAAAGAGAAATCCCAACTATGTGGCAATTCACATATATTGATTATTGCTAGAAATGTCGTAGTATATTCTTATATGGGAGGTGTTGAATTTTGAATCTTCATGGAATCATGATATCATAGTTAAGTTCTTCTATTATTTTATTGTCGACTTTAAATTACTATATTATCTTAAATTTAATCAAATAAATTTTTATAGTATGGCATCATAGTCAATGTGTTTTGGATTTGGTAATGTTTCCTTGAAAAAATGTAACAAAACAATGAACTTTGTGATGTTACGAGAAATCCTAACAGATCAGTTCTATAGAATATGGTGGTGGAGCATGGTCATTGTAACACTACATTTTGACCTAGGCATTTAAATTTACATTATGGCCTAATTGTACTTCTTTGCTTATTATATATGGAAAATTATTAAACATTGGTACCTTAGTTTATGGACATGCAAACCTACGTATATGTGAATATTATGATGAATATTATGAATAATTATTGTTATGTTATTAATGAGTGATGTTATGTAATTTATTTCTAGCACACAAGTTTTAATTGAAGGATTTGGTACATGGATACTGGGATTAATAATATGTTTTAACACAATTAATACCATGATCATAATGAACTAGCCGATCTACGTGGTTCGTCGATGAGTAGGGTGGAAATCACATGTCAATTGTTTTATGGTTATTCATGATCTTGTGTTGTAAAATAACCTATAGGTTGAGTGGGCTATGAGATAGCCAAAGCAATGTGATATTAAGAGGTTGATGTCATGGATATCGAATGAGAAATCGTATGGTAAGAAGCATTCTTATTTTATTTTTATATTGGTTCAAATGAATTGCTATGATATTTGGGAAAGTGTAGGTTTTTTAGGTGGCACAACTGTTGAAACTAGATATTCGATGACAAAGCTCCCAGAACACAACGCCACAATATGGTCCATGATAGGTTGTTGAACCTAGTTCTATCAGGAGGGGTGGAGTCATTTCCCACTATTTGTCCTTAGAAACTTGGAGACATGGGAGTATTGTGTTAAGTCACACTCCCCTAGACGTGTGATGGGGATTGCTAGTTTCCTACTAGGGAAGTGTTGTTCCAGAGTTTGTGTTTTAAGGCTGTAAAACACACCGTCTAGGCATCCAAAAAGACAATACTTTAAAACAATGAAACAAAGAAAACTAGATCAGGGTCGGTTTCTCAACTGTCTCTGTCTTTCTTCCCTTTGTTCCTGGATAGTTATATCGCGTTCAATCGCTGCCCACGATCGCTCTAACTAGGTTCTATTTGTTGCAGTTTGTAAGATAGTGTTAAATAGGTTCAATGCAATACTGGTTTGATCTTGTAAACCGGGTTCTATGTTTGGTTGTCTTCCGTTTGGGACTATCATGGGTGATTGATTTTTTATATTTTTATTAAAGGGTTTTTAATAAATTTGTTACTTCATACTTTCAGGTAAGATATTGATAAAACAATTTTAAAACTTAAAACAGAAAATGGAGACACAAGTAAGGCTGTTTCCTGGTTCAGTGACAATTATGAAACTGTAAACAATAACACATGACGCAGAGAAATATAAGGCTTTAATCTGGAAAGAATCTTATATTTCCATTACAATAAAGAAGGGAACGCGGGTTTTCTAACAAAAGAGAATATTAAGGAACAGAAGGTTACAGGTCTTAAAATTATTGAAATAATTCCAGAGGAAAAACTGTAACACATTCAACATCCAAACCAATCTGATACTATAAACAATAATTGCATATAATTCCAAATTGATTCACTTGCTAGAAATACACATTAAGAAGAACATTTAACAAATGAAACTAAAGAAGGATAGAAACATAGTCACTGAATGACAAGATTCAGAATCTTGTTGTGAATGATATTCTGATAAACTTTAAAACTGATCGTACAAAATGGTCTTGTTCCCAAAATTTCTGAAGCCCCCTTTCAGCCTCACAAAATTGTATTTATACATTTCTGTTCAAAATTTCCGTTGGCAACTAACCAACTTCCTAATCTCTCGGTTGCAATAGACTAATGTCAACCGTTTATGATTATTACAAAATACTAAAAATAGAAATATTTTTAAAGTTTTAACTCTGGAGAGGAAAACTTCCTTCATCTGCTTCAGTTGCTTGAATATGTCCTTCTAAAAAATTCACCAAAGCTTTAGGAACCTCAGGTACCTCGTTTGCTTCAAGGGAGAAAAAGCTTCTTTGCAATTCTGGTAATTGATTTACAATTGCCTTCTCTGTAGACTTGATTTTCTCCAATCTCGAACTGGGGCCGATCATCCACTTCTCGATTTCTGAAATGTTTACTGCTTTGATATTTGAGATCTCTATTTTCTTTTCTTCAAGTCCCTCTCTTATCTTCAGCTGAAGACAATCGATGTTGATTTCTCCTAATGGCTCAGACAAGCCATTGTTTTCGTCCTGTATTGAATCTTTTTCGATAGAGCCAAAGATTCTTTGACAATCGTTAATAACTTCTTCAGTTATTCCTTTATATCCTTTCAGCTTTGTTTCCCATACTTTTAACATCACATCTCCTTTCAACTGTTCTGGAATAGACAACTTTTGTGACTGTCCAATTTCTTCCTTCTGTAAAGCAGTGAGTATTCTTTGGAAAGAATCCCTTACAGCTTTAGCTTCCATTTATTTCAATACGGCCACGTCCAAGGATTTCTTAGACTCATGAAAATAATTCTGGATGGTTTCCAGATTGCAAAATACCCTTTGTTGTTCTTGCTGAATATTACTATATATCTTAGCTGCTTTAGTCTTGAATTGATCTATTTCAATCACTTGGTTAGTAATTGAAATGATTTTGTCTTGCAACAATTTATTTTCATTGCTCAGTGCCTGCACTTGTTCTTGGGTATTTTGGATCATATGTTTTGCTTCAGTTAAATTTTCATTTAACTTTTGAATATCCTGTATATCCTTAAGTCTGGCCTGCTCAAGACCTTTTTGTATACCCCATCCAAGTAATTTGTCATTTTCTTTCAGTTTATCCTGTAGCTGTGTGATTTCTTGATTCTTCTGCTCTATGGTATTGATCAAATTTTCTACAGAGTACATATTGGCCGATTCTATGGCCCCCATAGACCCTACCAGCTCTGTAGCAAATGCACTATCCTGCAGCTTCTTCCCATCAATAATGATTTTGTGTTTCTTGACTGTTTTTTCTCCCACAGGATGTAATTCCTGTTTCAACATAGCTTTCCGCTTCTTACTGAAGAAATAATCTGATGATGGCATTTCATCTCTGCTAATAGGCTCTAAATCGCTTACATACAGAACTCCTTCGTGAGGATTTCCAAAAGTTTCCTGAAGTGGGGTTAATGCTGTAATGGGACTGCCCAATTCTGTTGAAACTGTTCCCCCAAGGGTTTCTGGAATGTCGTCGAGGTCTATTGGGTTTGTCTGTATTCCTTTTCCCTTTTCTATGTGTGCTTTTTTGCTCTGAGAGTCCTCTGTATTCTGAGGGGGTGCCTCAGAATCTTTTGATTTATCTTTACCACTTGTATCATATTGAATAATTGTTTCAAATCCCGGAGGAATAGTTTCTGGCGTTTATTCTGGTATTGACACTTCACCCTGTAAAATTTTTGGTAAACATTGTCTCCTGTTTCTTTGGAAAGATGCAAACCCCACCTGTGCATCAGGTGACAAGGTTTTCACTCTGCTTTGGACTTCATCATATGATTTAACATTCTTGAAAATATCATCATAAAAAGAGTCTTCGTGTTCATATGCTTTCAGTCCACACTTTGCAACATGTTTATTTATGAGTTGATAAGGATCATGCTTCCTGTGTTCTATATCTACTAATTTTATTTCACCCAATGACTCTGCTTCTACTTTTGAATGAACAAAGTTTAATAAAGTAAATTTTCCTAGATAAATAGGAAAATGAGGCCATGACTTCTTCTGTTGAGCTTTCAATTCAATTCCAATACCGCCATTCACTAGCTGATAAGCTATTTCTCTGCAAATTAATCTGTCTGGAAGTATTTTCGGGAGTGCATGTGGTGGGATAGCACATCCAAAAACCCTAACATATGAGAAATGTTCCTCAATAAACCAATCGGCTACTGTCTTAATATTTTCCATCACGGTATGTGAAATCCGAGGAGGCTCACATCCGAAGAATATTCTATGTAGAGGAATTATAACATAATGACATATCTCATAAAAATGATCTTTGGCATTGTCCTCCCACAGAGCCGAATGATATTTATGGAGCCGAATGATATTTATGGACAGGCTCTGCACAGAAAGGATCCCAACTCCAATTCATCAAAGGGAACAGAGTCCTAAAACAAATAGCATCTATTATATAAGCTGACATGTAAAAGGCAACTGTTTGTCCTTTTGATCTAGCAGTTTGATACTTTGTAACTTCAGAAGTAATATTATCTCATAATATTTTATGCCAGTTGAAACTTCTTCCCTCTGAAACCTCTTCCAGGAGGGGTGTCCATTCCGCACTAAAGTGATTTGAGTCCTTTTTTCCATATAGTCTGCATAACATCATTGCTAAATATATCATATAATCATTCAATGAAGCAGTGACATATATCCCCTGTGCATCGACCCTAAATTTGTTTTTGTCTCTGACCCATTCTTTTATCATGTCTGGGTATGTTTGGCCTCCTTCAACGCATTCTTTTTGTTGAAATGCGGTTAAAAACTCAGAATTTAAAGTATGCTTATGATCGGGTGATAACTTATACATTACTTGTATGTGTTCGGGCCTGAATGAGCCGATGACCTCTCCTTGCTCGTTCATTATGCTCCTTGTCGGAACAT
>ML811276.1:64765-110868 GCA_009831015.1 Picea engelmannii
TTCCTTTGGCCCGATAGCCACAAAAAAAAACAAAGTGTTTTACACCTATCCAAAACTGGTCATGTCGACCAACAGAGGTCCTAATTTTTTGTCATATTTCTTCATTGTTCTGTACAAAAAGTCCATATAAAGTCTGACATATAATCCACCTCTTTAAAAGAGAGAGAGGTATGCCAAATAAGAACCGAGCTAAAGGGAGCTTCCAAACAAGGTATCCAAAAAGATGAAAATATGTCCGAGAGATGGATTATTCAAAGAGAGGATCAAGAGTTGTGAAAATATTATGTGGAGGCAGACACACTTTCTTCCCAGATCTTCTAGCAGCCTTGGTCCAAGTCCAATCCAACCTTTGAGAGGTTGTCCTCTTCTTGATTCCCGATCTTGTAGACATGGGAGAAAGAAGTATGAGGAAAGAAATAAATGAGCCTTTTAATGTCCTCCAAGAGTGGCTGAAGTGTGTATGTGTGCAGTTTTTGTCTACCATTTATATAAGATATCACCAATTGAGAGTCACCAAATTTTTTGATATGATAAATTCCCTTTTCCTTTGCCAGAGTAAGGAGAAGTTTTATTGCCATGAATTCACTGAAGTTGTTGGTTGATACCTAGAGGTGGGAAGAAAAGGATATTTTAAAGGTGGCATCCATAAAAATGATGCCCCCAGCAACCCCTAAAGAGAGAGATCCTTGGGCTGCGCCATTGAAAGAATATCAGGGTGAGTAGGGATCAATACAGAGGGGGGGGGTGGATTTTTTTGGGGAGGAGTTGTGGGAAGGAGTTAAGGATGGATAGGGAGGTGGAGGAGATTTTGGAAGGGGATGTGTCAATGTCGTAAAATATGGTGTGGTTTCAAGAAAGAAAGATGCCCCAAGTCATGTTTGGAGGGAGGGATTTGAGGGGAGAGGTAGAGGGGGAGGAGAGCTAGGAGTGTAGGGAATCATCAATTGTGGATCATTCCCAAGGATTAGAGGAGCCAAGGGAAGCATTTAATTTGGACCAAACAACTTTTTTTAAGGTGCAATGCAAGAATAGGTGGGGAATGTTTTCAATGTCTTGTTTGCAAAGGGCACATCTGCTTGGGCCAACAAAACTACACTTATATATATATATATATATATATATATATATATATATAAACTACATGTTGAATTGAATTAATTAATTATGGTGTGAGTTAAATGTCATTTATTAAGTTAGGATAACATGTCAACGAATGTCAAGGAGGGATGGATTTGATGATGAGATGATATTTTCAATGGGAAGGTGGTGGAAGAAGGAATAAGGGAAGGGATTTTGGAGATGTGATGGGTTTCAAAGGGAGGAGAAATATATTATGGTTTTGGGAGGGAGTTCTATCACACGATTTGTATTTAGGGAAAATCCAAATCCAAACAATAAGCGTGTGACACAACTAGGGACATCTATCACTATCACCTCAATAAATACCCCCCTCGTTTTAGTGATGGACAAGTCCAACACAAGAGAGGCTTCCCAGGTGACCTTAAGGGGATAAAGGGAAAAAACACAAGAGTTGGAAGAGGCCCCTATTTTGGTCACTTGAACAAGGTGGCTAAGGATTCTTGAAGAGAGGCTCAGGCAAAGAAAGAATATGGCTTGAAGATTACCTACAAAACACACATTAGGAAACAAACCCAAAGCCAACTATCATAAAATAAGCCAATAACCACTAAGGAATTAGCAAGATATGCTTGTTGTCCTAAAAAAGAAACAAAAAATAGTTCTATAACAACAAATATAAAATTATAACAACTGCGTGAAAACACCATCAAAAGTTGCAATAGATGATATGGAATGAAAGATAGTAACAAGTAGATAAAGATCAAGATTTAAATAGTAGTTTTGATGACTAGATTGGTTGTTATGCAAGTGTTATTAACAATAAGTAAATTGTAACGAAAACAATATTTAACCATGGAAATCAACAAATGAATGGCTCAAATTGAAGCTCTAGACAAGAACTTTTATATTCAGTAACTAAAAAATGATTTCCACAGTTAAATTGTGAGAAAAGTAAGAGATAGTAGTAAAAGTAGCAACTGTAATGGATGTAGCTAATAGTTTATAATAGGAGCAAGATAAAATCAAAATTCATCAGCCATTTAATCACCAATCACTTGATTTTATCATAAAGTAAGAGAGTAAGAGAGAGAGAGAGTGATTTCTATGAAACTTTTTCACTTTACTAAATCATTGAAAACTGGTGCCTTTAAGCAATTGGGTTATGGAGTCACTTGCTTGAAAGAGAGTTAAACCAAATAGAATAGTAGAGATGAATTAGGGCTAGAACCTTATAGCACCCAAAAAGTCTCCTTCTTGTAAATCGATTAGCTCATCAATCAAGGCTAAACTAGGGTTTAGGGTTTCTAGGGGTGTAAACCCTCTTACTCCCAAGAAATAAAACCCTATCCAAGACTTACTTCAAAGGTGCAGACACTCCTAATTATCAAAGAAAATATTGTGTGCTTTTCACTAGATGAAATATTGTGAACTATGGAGGTTGTAAACACTCTTACTCCTCCTAGAGTTTTTTCCAACAAATTATTGAATTTACCAAGCAAATCAACATATAATTGCAGAAAATTCACTTACTAGACCAAGAAATAGATGAAGAAAAACTTATTCAACCAAGATATATCCCATAAAACTTCACCACAATCTCCCATGAAGGTGACACACTAGTAGAAGTCCTCCAAGAGAAAATAGCACAAGAAAAAGAGACATAGTGAAATTCTCCAAGAGGGCCAAAATTGCAGTCCAAAGAATAATTTTATGAATGATGAGTTATGTTCCAAATGAAAATGACTTTCCTCTATTTATAGAGGAAAAACCAAGTCATAATTTGTCCACATTACAATTAAATCCTTAATTGTAGGTCAAAGCCACAATTAGAATGCTTAACTAACAAAATGATTTGTTCTTTTTTCCCACATAGGCTACAAAATAGAAAAATAATGTCATGTACGCCCACAAGACTCTTTTCCAAGGTGGCACATGTGAATATAAGCCTCCAAAGGATAGGATTTCATGCTCCTAAGGTGCCAAGTCATCCCCAAATAAAGGAAAAGAGTGGGGGTACAAGCCCATGACGCTACCAAGTGCACTAAAGATGCCAAACTTCCTCCCAAATGTGTGATGCCATGCTACAAGAGAGGGACGTTTGGCATAGGAGGGTGACATCGTCCTTTCTTCATGATTCTGTTCCATGTCCATGTGCTAGGGACACCATCCAAGGTGCAATGTTCATCATTCTAGGCCTCCAATGTGTGGGGCACAACATCAATCCAATGGGATTTCATGCCCTTATGAAGGTCCAAGTGGCTTAGTCCCTTCATGAATGACTTTCACCAAGAAAGGTCCTGCATAAATAAGAAAATACACCCTCAAAGGCTACATAAGTCATATGAATCATGCAAAGTAAGACACATCTAATAAAACAACCACCCAAAAAAGTGCATTAAGTCCCCCTTTTCAAATTAAAAAAATTCTCAAAGACCTTATAAAATTTTCCTAATTTAGGTTTGGGAGGGGTCATGGTTCCCTATTGGGTAGGTGTTGATGCTTGAATCCATCAGGACCGAAACAACAACCTCATGAGGACATTAGTCCCACTTCATTTTTAGAGAGGTGTTTCTCCTCTTTGGCTAAAAGATATATCTTTGAATATCTTGGATTAGGGAGAGTGCTAGGTAGCAAACCCCAAATATTTATTGCTTGGATTTATATGAAAATGGTTCTTCAATAACCCAATATGATCTTTATGTGCAACAAAATTCTTCTTACAATAAGAAAATATTGAAGGAGGGCTTCAAAATCAAAATTAAATTATGATCAGAATCACACACAATCTTCTTAATCATATATAAACGCATCCATATCTTCTTCATGAGAAATAAGAGAGAATGATTTGATCATCTCAAATAATTTTAATAAAGTACTGCAATTAGTAAAAAAAAGAGAAATTGATAGGTCAACCTCAAATATCTCATACTTAAAACTCAAAGTTACAAGATACAATTAAGATCAACCCCGAAGCAATTCTTTGTGGAGTTTATTCATGAGAAATGTTCTTCATTACCAAAGATTTGACAACCATGTATGTGGCTGCAAATACTCCACGATCATACAAGAAAAGTATGTATAAGAATACAAGAAAAATACTCAACAATTCATCCTTGTGTGTAACGTCCCTTCCCGTTACATCATCAAATGTAAGTGAGCACCGTAGTGGTAAAATTGTTTTTTCTTTAAACATCATTAGAAAAAGTGGCATGTGACAATATTCTACATCAATAATTCACATTCTCTTCTCATCTACATCACATTACAACAATAATAAAATATAAAATCACTATTACTAACAATCAGTCACATCACATAGATAACCAAGTGTATACCCACCATCCTACCTTTCAAGGTTAGGACCTCCAAGACACATAATCAACGCTCAAGTCTAGGATTCATCCAATTGATTTTGACCATTGAAGGTCTCAAGACTGGGGACTGTTATGAGGAACATGTAGGTATCTACTCCCATAACCAAACTCAGTCTATACTAAGGTCTATAATAACGATAAGGTACTCAATCATGACATGATAATATTCAATCAATAACTCAATATACCAGTACCAAAATTATCATAAATTTCACCTCATAAGAACTACTCAGTCATCTAGTTTCATTTCACTAAAAATCATTGCCAATATCAACATGTTAGTGTAATAATCCAATTGGTAAGCTCAACAAGTAAATATATTAACCAATTTAATTCTCGCACAAAAAAACCTCATCAATGTGACAAACACTCTGTATCAGTACAATGTAAGCAATCATTGTAATCAAGTTTATTTAAGATGGATACCAATAATATAACTACATTATATTGTACGATGAATAACAATACAGATAGGTGATCATCAAGTAGTAACTCTAGTAATCATCATCTCATTATTTAAATTAATTATAACAATGTAGAATGCTCATACTAAAAAGAATGTCTAAGGTGCTCCTAACACAAAAGTAAGTCCTCTTTTGATAAATCAAATCTACTTAAATAAATTACCCCCTTTTTATAATTATAATTCCACTTTAAAATAATTTTCTTCTCTTAGAATTCAAGCAATAATTGATGTTCCTAAATCAACAAATTAATTCCTCTTTAATATTTTAGCTGTAAAAATATGTTGAGTGAATTCAATAATTACCACTATTACTATAATTCACTAAAGTCAAATCAAGAATTCGATTTGTCCTTGTTCCTCTTTATAACCTCTTGTTGACAACTCAATACTACCTAACTATCTTAAAGGAGACCTAGAGAAAAATCATTTATTCTTATTATAAAAAGAATTACAATATAAGTTTTTAGAATTCAATTTTCTTAAGGTACTAGTAGAGTCGCTATGGTTGGTCGCGATATCTCACTTCAATCCTTTAGAAATAAATCAAAGATTAAATAGATTGGAGGAGCTATAATGGAAACGTTCTATCCATAAACACTACAAATGTTAGGATAAACGTTTGTTAATCAACAGATTCTACTCAAGGATACTTTTAAAACAAAACTAACGATAGTCAACAAGCTAGATAGTCGATCTATCATCCCTGGATTCACAAGATGGTATTCACCACGACTCTAGAATCTATTTCCATAGATTGCTAAAAAATTACACAGGGTCCCCTAACTAGATCTTAGTTAGAGGTGAATTAGGAGTCTTCTTCTAGTTAAGCTAGTGGTAGCTTGAATCTAGATACCATTCTATGTGTACACCTATTCTCTCATATTATTATTTCCTTCTATTTTATTAATTTCATGCACACATGTGAAAATTATCCATTCATTTATATTATTATTTATCTTCTTCCTAGAGTTTGATTTTATTTTAAATCCTTTTAATTTTTTTAATATTTTAACTAGTCCCTTAATTAAAGTTAGACTTGAACTTAGTCTAGACTTAGGCTCAGACTTTTGTTAGGATTTATAATCAATAATTTATGGTTTAATTTATTTTTTTAATCCAACGAGGTCTATTCATTTCAATGTTTTCTAGGCCACCTAGATTTATTGACTCAAGTTTTAATTACACGAGGTTCCCTTCAAGACACACCTTCATGCTCCAAGGGTGACACTCACCTTAGACTAGTTTTGGAAGTTTGTCCGACCCTTGGAGTCAACACTCCATCCGATCGACCTTGTGAGAGACTAAGGGCTTCTAAGGAATAAGGACCTCGCCTTATTGTGCACCCCTTAGAAATATTCATGAGTGTCTGTCTCAGTCCGCCCCCATGACATCGTGGACCTCTCAAACTAGGTAATCATTAACCTACAGTTCAGACCATGATGGGAGTGCTAGTTTTTATAGCCCCAAAATTCCCTACTTATGCATATATGGCATTGGCCTTTCTACTTGCACAATTTTCCAAATTACTACTGAGACTCTCTCTTAAAAAACCATTTTTTGGAGCATGTATCTGCCCTCCTGCACTACTTCCTGAGTACATACGTGAGATGCATGCTAGAGAACCCACGTACATATGCTAGTTTCATAATAAACAACCCGCGTTTATCCCCAAAATTTGCAAAAATTAAAAGTTTGCAAGGAATTCGATGGAATTTATTAGTTATTGGAGGTTTCCCAACCATTTCATCGGTTGTTGCTCGTCCCCAAATTGAATAACTATCCTTTTTTCATATCAAAGGAGGTCTTTGGGTCTCATTCCATCATCAAGAATTAGAACAATGAAACTCTGCCAAATTCCCTTCCCCTCATTGCCTAAGTTTTTGCAGATCTTTCTGAGATTTGGCCTCAACATTCCCTCTCAAGCCCTTTCTCTTATGCAATCCCTTCCCTTTTCCTAAGGATATCAGTTGATTGTGAGAGGAAAGTATGGAATGATGCACATGGAGCAATAGTAAGAGGAGCCTCGACCAGGTTCGCGGAGCGTTTTTGACACAAAGGTTTTAACATTTAATCTTCAGTTTGAATAAAAGAATCCTTTTCCTGTCCCAATATATTGCATCTTGATATCTTTATTGATTAATGTATCTACGTTTCTATCTGAATGCTAACATGAATGATTAGAGGTTATATCTTTGTCGAATTTTATTCCTAAGTGTACTTGCAGGTCAAATTTGGAAGGAGACCCGCAACCAAGGAAGCTACAAGGTTGAAGGAAGTCTACTTCAGACGTAGGACCACAGGTACATTTACTTATCTTCCTTCTTCTCTTTTTCTCTTTCTATTCAGGTAGTTTGGGGTAGTTTAGAAATAGGATTGTCTTTTAAGGGAGATCAATGCTTTGCCTATATCTTTGATCCAATATAGTAATAGGGGGATTTTCCCACTAGGATAATTGGAGACTCCATTGGGGAGTCTCTCTAGGGTCTTAGTGGAATTTTTTTTGTCTTTAATTGACTTGTTTCAATTTATTTTTGAGTTTTCAAGTTCACTGAGTCAATATAGGGTTACTGGTCACCTTCCTGGTGCCTACCAGTCTTCCTTTCCCAGTTAGTTTTTAAACCCCTTTTTATTTTTGAATAAGTTCAGAGGTGTACGCGGTTTGCCATGTTTCATCTCGCATACATACACCCTCTGCACAGTATACAACCCACGTACATACGTAGGCTACTGGTACAACAACCCGCATCTACGTGTCTAGAAAGTTTGTTAAAAAAAAGAGAGATTCTTCTCTCTTTCCTGAAAAAAGTTTTAGGCTTCTCAAGTATTTCTTGGCCTTTGTAGAGTCGTTGTTAGTGGTCTTAGGATTGGGTTGCAGATTCAGTTTCAACTTGTTTCTTGATTTTCTTTTTTCTTTAGTGGTTTAGAGTTGGCCTATAAGCTTTGGATCCTTTTTTGATTTAGGTTCTGTATAAGTCTTGGGTTGTTATCTTCTCTTTTTCCAGTATGTGCTTTGAAAAACCAAAATAATCTTTTACTTTAGTTTTTCTTGTTTAAGCATCTAAAAAAAAAAAAAAAATCCTCTTGTCTCTCTATGTTTCCTAGCTTTTTGGCTTATTTTTAGCTTGAATTTTTAAGAAAAATGAGCTTGAATCGTGTATTCTGCAGTTTCTTTTAGCATCTTTTGTTATTTCTTCTTTGATTGGAAGAAAATAATAAAAAAAACCTACTTTTTTAGGTCTTTTTCTTTCTTTGCATTTGCTTTGCATTGTTATTTGAAAAAGAAAAAGAAATTAGCATAGTGTTGTGTTTTCTTCTCATCTTGAAAGCATTTCAAAAGAAAAAATAAGAAAGAAAATCCTTTCATTTTCTCTTTTGTTTCACTCGAAAGTTGCATTGAGCATTTTGCATGGAAAGGATAAATGATTACATCTTTTTGTTTGAAGGATTGTTCATGATTTTTGCTTGAAGCTCTTTTTCATTTGTAGAATTAGAGTAAAGTCTTCTTTTCCAGTATTCTTATAACTTTCATTTTTGCAAGAGTATCAAACAACATCAGTTGCACTTTCGTTCCTTGAGTAAGAAAATCCCCTAAAACGAAAGCGCTAATCTAAAATATATTAGTAACACTTTTTCTAGGGTTCACCAATAGCTTAGGCTAGGGCCTTGGATTAGGTGTGGAGAGGTAAACTCTCCAAGGACAACCAAAAATTAACTTAGGTGTATGTGCTAGGGTGTGAAAAATCCACTTTGTAATTACTCAATCCGGGAAGCTCCTTTCACACAGGAGTAAAACATGAGGTGATGCAGGAGCATCGATCCAACTCAATGAAGTGCCAACCAGCCAACACATCTAGCGTGCATTCATGGAGGAGAGAGGTGTCAGTCCTCTCATTTTCAAATTTAAAAATTTGAAATTAAATGTTTGTAAGGATTTAATGCCAAGCCATGCCTTTGTACAGGCAATAGGCATAGTTGCTTGTAGTAGGTCTTGATCAGAGTCAGACCTGGACTTTCTCATTTATGAAAATTTATTGTAATAGATGAGGTTAGGTGAAGAGGACGAGCTCGCAGATCCCCTCTTTTGGAAAAATATCTCTTGTATCTATTTGGGTAGTGAGTAGATAGGAGTCGAGTAGGAGTTTTGAGAGAGGGAGCTCAGGATAGGGAGAGTTCTGCATGAGAGGCAAAATACAGAAAGGTAGAGAGGCCTGTGGAGGTCTTAGAAGTTCCGAGGGAGAGAGAACTTGGGGGAACCGAGACTATGAGCAGTCCATCCCTTGTAAACATTTGTATAGACATACATATTAATAGAAAAGCAATTTTTCCTGCACACTATGTGTTCATGTGTTTATGTTTTCATGAATGAATGTTGTAGATGTATGTTAGATTTACGTTTGCAGGGATAGCTAGAATTTGTCTATCTGTTGAGTTGTGATATTAGTTTGGGTTCTTTAGGCTGTGCAAGGTGTGCACAACAGAACACTGAAGGTTTTGTAGCCAGAGAAAGGAGTGTGCATCTGAACTCTGTGGAGTTAGGAAGAACATGCCAGGAGGGCACACCAGAAGGATTCACAGACCCAAGGAGAAGCCTCAAAGTTACTAAACCCTCTTGAGGTGAAGAGTGTGCAGAGAAGGCACAGGGAGAAGACAGGATCACTGAGGATTCTGTAGGAAGCTTTGCCAGGTGGGCATCAGGCCAGTGCAAAGAGTGCACGAGAGGAACTCTGTTTCGAGTTCTAAGGGAAGGAGTGTCTGTAGAGAAGACACTCACAGAGTTACTGAATACTCTATAAACTCAACAAAGTATGCTTGAGTAGAAGGTAGCCAGGAGGGCACTTATATCCATTTAAGAAGAACTCTTTATCAAGTTCGAGAGGAACATATTTGTTGAACACTCTGTCAGGAGAAACTCTGTAGGGAGTACCTCGATCAAGGAGAGAACCAGGAGGCGGGAAGCATTTTCTTCGCAAAAAAATACTTCGGATCTGAGATTGAAGAAATCTTAGCAGCACGAGAAGTGTGTGCAGAGTGAAATTGTTTTGACTTCAATGTTGAGAAGCTCAGGAGGGACAACGTTTCCAGAATGTAGGTGAGACCCAAGTATCAGGACTTGCAGGAGAAATATTGAAGGCTAAGACCTTCAAGCATGGAAATATTCTATGTCCAGGAGAACAGACAAAACTTAGGAGGAGGATCACAACTGCCGTTAGATCAGCTGGAGAGATGAGATATGGACCGTTAAATCCACGTCCATGCACACAAAAGAGAGCAGAGGAGGAAGTGGATCTGAACTGTCACATCTATAACAGAGGACCAATATCCGTCGGATCCAGAAGAAGGCGCATGAGGTTTAACCTTGTGTACGCAAAGGATAACAGAATCATCAAAGTCCCGAAAGAATCATAACCATCCATTTGTGGAGGACGTGTGGCGAAGATCCAGAAGCCATCGGGATTTCGATACTTAGGCGTAGAAGGGTGGCGAAGAGAAAGGACTCGCAATCGCCGAAATCATGAAATCATTCTAGACCGTTGGATTTGGGATGATAGGTGTCAAATATATAAACCCATCAGAGATTTGGGCATAGAGGAAATAGGAATGAAGACTTCCCCAAAATAGTGAAAGGAGAATCGCCGATAAAATCTTGGCTGTCAATTTGTGAAGGATCTAAACCATCAGATATCACGGAGGATACATGTCATCTAGTGGGAGAGATCAAAGGAGGGACGCATGGCATTCCTCGATTGAGAGTAGTCAAAGGGAAATACCACACAGACTCATGATTCATGAAATCGTGACAAAATCATGACCATTGGTTTAAGAGGAACCTGGACCGTTCATTGTCCAGGAGAAGTTTCAGACTTCCGGGGTTAGAAGGAGAAGAGTTTGGAGTTGCATCGCAACTTCACGAACCCTGAAATCGCGACATGCTCAGAGGATTTGGCCCCAGGTCATAGGGTGTGGTCACAAGGACAGAGGCTAAGGGAGGAGCCAAAGCTCGTTAAGCCCTTTTCAACATTTTGAGATCCGAGAGTTTAAAGGGAAAGATTCGTGAGACGAGAAGTCCCGATTCACGAAACCCGAAAAGCCTTGGGTAAGGCTCGTGGTCACAAACGGTGGTCATGTTGGGGTGAAGCTTGCGCTTGGTGCTCATACGTACAAGCAAGTTTCGATAGCAGGACCTGTGGATTTGCTTAATAGAGGTTCCAACAGGGACCAAAGAGCTGTTCCATCTTGAGGAGAAGAACTATCTAGTGACTAGGAGGTCGACAGACCTTGTTGAGGCAGGGGGGTTGCATCAAGTGGTATCAGATCTTGATCTTCATCTGTAGACTTTAGGTGAAGGAAATGAAGGAGATAGTCTGATACCATCAAGTGGTATCGAAGCTCAATCTTCATCTGTAGACTTCAAGCGAAGGATATGAAGGAGATAGTTTGATACCATCAAGTGGTATAAGAGCTTTATCTTCGTCTATAGACTTCAGGCGAAGGAGATGAAGGAGATAGTTTGATACCATCAAGTAGTATCAGAGCCTATTTTTTTTTTTAAATTCTGTAGTAGAGGGTAGATGAAGAGACTACTTTGATACACACCATCAGGTGGTATCAGAGCTTGATTTCGTCTGTGTATTTCAGGTGACAACGATTGAAGTTGACGACTTGATATCATCAGGTGGTATCAGGAACAACAATTTTCCTGTGGACAATAGGTGAAGGAAGGAAGAATATTGACATTCTGTGAGGAGGGTTGTTGCATGGATGCAACAACATAAATTATTATTTTTTTCAGCCAAGTGAGCGTAAGAGGACATGGGGATGCTTTCAGGCATAGAGTGATCCATAAGTTTTCTAGGAGGGTAGACGAAAGGTAGAGATGGCTATTGAAGGCCATGAGCGTGGTCGAAGAGAATATCGCTAGCAGAAAGGAAAATATGAGATGGACAAAGAGCTCAGTGAGGTGAGGGCACAAATGGAAAAGCTTGCATTGGAAATGCGACGGAGTGTGAAAGCACGTTGGATATATGAGTGGCCCATGAAAATAAAGGTGAAGTGGTTGATTATGAAATTATTGGTCAGAGAATAGTGAAGGCTGTTGAAGAAATGGTTGAGGTAGATTAAAAGCCTCAGAAGAAAAGAGGAAGTGGTTCATATCTGTGAGCCAAAAGATGGGAAGAATCTCAGTGATGATGAGGAGAAGAGATCAGATGAGGATCTCATACACTGCCAGGAGGGAAGAGATGAATTTTCATATTGGCAGGTGGGCAATGAGATGAGATCATTGGAGGATCTCATAGACTATCAGGAGGACAACAATGGACTTTCAAGTTGCCAAGTGGGAAATGGAAAGAGATCGGGTGGATATCTCATATACTTCTAGGTGGTAAGAAGAGAAGTCCTAAATTTCTAGGTGGGCAGGGAGAAAGAGATGAGACTGTCTGAAAGTATCGAGAGCTCAGAAGTGAGTTCATGTTAGCAAGGAGGGTTGATAGATGGAGATTCATGTGGATTTGCAGACCATGTGAATGAAGATGATGAGAAGTTAAATATTTCCATCACAAAGGAGGAGGATCAGAGGAGCATTCTGATTATTGGAGGGATCAAGATATTCCTACCAAACAACCAGGTAGAGGCCAATGCACATGATGGAATTGCAACAGAAGAAGAAAGACAACCAACTGAAACTATCAAAAGGGAAGAAATGGAGCAGACACTGATGTCTACCCCAGCAGAAGGAGAAGCAGACAACATAGAACTTGCTGATCTGTATGAGGAATTGGAATCCCTAGAGAGAAGGATGATGGTGCAAAGTTTTCGCATCCAACGAGCCAAGTTGGAAGCATATGGAGAAGTATACCAGCCCCAGGAGAAGATGGAAGGAGTTGGAATTGAGCCAATAGAAGAGGAGCTAACATAAGCTAGTCTATCAGAGGAGGAATCTGAACAACAATTGAGTGAGGGGACTACAGAATTGGAGCCTACAACAGAGTGGAAACTCAATGCCACAAGAGGAAGAAAAGGAAACATGGGGGATCAATATGAACTACCCACTGATGAGAAGGAAGAGTTGCAACAGAGGAGACTGCATAAGGAGAGCCAACCAGTGGAGCAGCTGGACAGGGTGATTGATGAAATCAGGAAGCTGATGTTAATATCAATAGAAGCAGTCAGCAAAGGGGAGTTGAGTAGAAGAAAACCTGCCATAGCAGTAGGGAAGAAGAAAAAGAAGCAGCAACAACAACGAAGCGGTGGAGCATATGAACAACTCCAGAAGAGAGTTTGGGATCCAGGTGGATTGCAACATGGTTAGAGAAATCATGAGCAGGAGCTCATGAATTTTTCACAGCAGGGGAGTATGATGCAGGAGCATCACTCCAACTCAGTGAAGCGCCAACCAGCCAACACATCCAACATGCATTCATGGAGGAGAGAGGCTCTAGTCCTCTCATTTTCAAATTTAAAAATTTGAAATTAAATGTTTGTAAGGCTTTTAATGCCAAGCCATGCCTTTGTACAAGCAATAGGTAGAGTTGCTTGTAGTAGGTCTTGATCAGAGTCAGACCTAACCTTTCTCATTTATGAAAAGTTATTATAATAGATGAGGTTAGGTGAAGAGGACGAGCTCGCAGAGCCCCTCTTCTAGAAAAAGTTCTCTTGTATCTATTTGGGGAGTGAGTAGATAGGAGTCGAGTAGGAGTTTTGAGAGAGGGATATTAGGATAGGGAGAGTTTTTCATGAGAGGCATAAGACAGAAAGGTAGAGAGGCCTGTGGAGGTCTTATAAGTTTTGAGGGAGAGATAACTTGGAGGATTTGAGACTCTGAGCAGTCTAGCCCTTGTAAACATTTGTATAGACATACAGATTAATAGAAAATAAGTTTTTCCTACACACTGTGTGTTCATGTGTTTATGTTTTCATGAATGAATGTTGTAGATGTATGTTAGATTTACATTTGCAGGGATAGATAGAATTTGTCTATTTGTTGAGTTGTGATATCAGTCTGGGTTCTTTAGGCTGTGTAAGGTGTGCACAACAGAACACTGAAGGTTATGTAGCCAGTGAAAGGAGTGCGCATCTGAACTCTGCGGAGTTAGGAAGAACGTGCTAGGAGGGCACACCAGAAGGATTCACAGACCCAAGGAGAAGCCTCCAAGTTACTAAACCCTCTTGAGGTGAAGACTGTGCAGAGAAGGCACAGGGAGAAGACAAGATCACTGAGGATTCATTAGGAAGCTCTGCCAGGTGGGCATCGGGAAAATGCAAAGAGTGCATGAGAGGAACTCTGTTTCGAGTTCTGAGGGAAGGAGTGTCTGCAAAGAAGACACTCACAGAGTTACTGAATACTCTGTAAACTTAGAAAAGTATGTTTGATTAGAAGTTATCCAGGAGGACACTTATATCCATTAAAGAAGAACTCTTTATCGAGTTCCAGAGGAACAAAGTTGTTGAACACTCTTTCATGAGAAACTCTACAGGGAGTGCCTCGAGCAAGGAGAGAACTAGGAGGTGAGAAGCATTTTGTTTGCAAGAAAATACTTCAGATCTAAGATTGACGAAATCTCAACAGCACGAGAAGTGTGCGCAGAGTGAACTTGTTTTGAGTTCAAGGTTGAGAAGCTCAGGAGGGATAACGTTTCCAGAACGCAGGTGAGACCCACGTATCAAGACTCGCAGGAGAAATATTGAAGGCCGAGACCTTCAAGCGTGGAAATATTCTATGTCCAGGAGAATATACAAAACTCAGGAGGAGGAGCGCAACTGCCGTTATATCAGCTGGAGAGGCAAGATATGGACCATTAAATCCACGTCCAGGAACACAAAAGAGAGCACAGGAGGAAGTGGATCTGAATCGTCAGATATAGCGCAGAGGACCGATAGACTTCAGATATAGAAGAAGGTGCATGAGGTTTAAACTTGTGTACGCAGAGGATAACAAACTCGTCAAAGTCTCAAAAATCATCAAAACCGTTCGTTTGTGGAGGACGCGTGGCGAATATCTAGAAGCCATCGGGGTTTCGACACTTAGGCGTAGAAGGGTGGTGAAGAGCAAGGAATTGCAATCGCCGAAATCGCGAAATCATTCTAGACCGTTGGATCTGGGGTGATAGGTGTCAGAGATATAAACCCATTAGAGATTTGGGCATCGGTGAAATAGGAATGAAGACTTCCCCAAAATAGTGAAAGGAGAATCGTCGATAAAATCTTGGCTATCGATTTGTGAAGGATCTAAACCGTCAGATCTCGCGGAGGATACGTGTCATCTAGTGGGAGAGATAAAAGGAGGGACACGTGGCATTCAAGAAGTGTTCGCTGACTCTCGATTGAGAGTGGTCAAAAGGCAAGATCGCACAGACTCATGATTCGTGAAATCGCAACGAATTCATGACCGTTGGTTTAAGAGGAACCTGGACCGTTGATTGTCCAGAAGAAGTTTCGGACTTTGGGGGTTAGAAGGAGAAGAGGTTGGAGTTGCATTGCAACTTCACAAACCTTGAAATTGTGATGTGCTTGGAGGAGTTGGCCCTAGGTCATAGGGCATGGTCATGATGATGGAGGCTAAGGGAGGAGCCAAAGCCTGTTAAGCCATTTTTGACATTTCGGGATCCAAAAATTCAAAGGGAAAGAGTCACGAGACGAGAAGTCCCGACTCGTGAAATGAGAAAAGCCTTGGGTAAGGATCGTGGTCACATCCAGTGGTCACATGGGGGTGAAGCTTGCGCTTGGTGCTCAGACCTACAAGTGGGTTTCGATAGCAGGACCTGTGGATTTGTTTAATAGAGGTTCCAGCAGGGACCAAAGAGTTGTTCCAGCTCGAGGAGAAGAACGATCCAGTGACTGAGAGGTCGATAGACCTTGCTGAGGCAGGGGGGTTGCATCATGAGGCTGCGTGGAGGATGGTGACAGAGATATCCACTCCTAATCCTGACAAATCATTTAGGAGAGTGTGTATTGGGGGTGAATCCTGTAGCGTTACTGGCCCTAATTTTGTCAGACCTCTGAGGCACTTGGATCTGTCCAAGGTACTCTAAGAGTGATTCTGGCCCTTTTTCATTTCAGGCATCAGGAGGATCTTTGGGCTTAGTTACCCTACCCATACACTCGCCCAACTATCGACTGTACCCCCCTAGTTGTTGATTACAAGTTGGTGGCCTAGTTTCCATTATATAGGTTGACACACATGTGACTGCGAGGGGTGTATCATGGTACCTGAGGAAAAATCTGTACTCTCTGGGAAACACCCGAAGGGACCGTCGGTCGGAGGTCTGGGTAACTGCTTCTACTGTCCAGTGGTTTTCCTTTGTGAATGATTTGGACTATCAGGACTTCATATCCCTGGGTTGGAAGCACTCAAAAGGGTGGTTTGTTTGGTTTGTATCTTTTTAGGATTTTCTTCTAAGTGGTGTGCTCTGTGCTCCCTAGTTTTCCATAGTTATTTTGTGAGCCATTTCTTTGGGTCTCTGACCTAAGGTGGTAGACCAATGACTCTGTTGGTCGTGAGGAATTTTTGGTCTTACTCTTAGAAATGTGGAGCTGCCTCTTTATAGGCGTTGTTTTTTATACCACTGGTTCGCCAGAGTCAGCGTGTGAGACTTTTACGAACTTGAACAATCCCACAAGGGAAGAACCTGTGCATAATTTATTCATGGAAAAAGTTACCGATGATACCAACCAAGGAACCCCTTCGTAAGAGGATTCTTGAACTTTTCCTTTCTTCAAAAACGTTGGTGTCCCTTTGATGGCCACTTTGTACATTCTTGGGTTGAATGTGGGACTACCGGTTTGGTTGGGTACCATTCCAAATGTCCCGAATTCTATTGATGCTTCTTAGTTAAGAACCTTATGTCATGGGCATCATATTGATGTTCCTTCGTCAACAAAGTCTTCTCCTCCTCCTTCTACCTTCTATGGTGAAAGTATATCTACTAGTAACCGGAAGTCTAAACAAAATAGAAAGAGGAAGAATAAGAAGAATAAATCACCAACCAATGCAAGTCATGTTGGAGATAGGTCCTCAACCTATGTAAGTCATGTTGAATACCACCACCCAACCTCTGCAAGTCATGCTGGGGGAAAAGGTCCAGTCACTGCTACTCATACTGGTGATAGGTCTGTAGCCTCCATGAGTCATGTTATCAAACCATCACCAACCTCTGCTAATCATGTTGGAGATTTGCAACCAAGCACTGCAAGTCATGTTGGGGGCATGAATCTAGTCCCTGCTAGTCATATTGGAGTTCAAAAACCAAGCTCTGCTAGTCATGTTAGAGAATTGTCAACAACCTCTACGAGTCATGTTGAGAAAAGCAACCAGCCACTTCTAGTCATGCTTGGGGAATTGATTCTATTGAGAAACCTATACGGATAGGACGCAAGCCTAAGTTCCCTTGTAATCTTTTCAAGGGAGACCACCTTACTCATTTATGCCCTGGCCTTCAAGAGGCACAAAGATTATGGTCCCTATCTGCAATCTCTTCGGATTTTGAGTCTTCTGAGGTTTCCTCACAACCTATTCAGCCAGTGGTTGAGAAAGTGGTCATGCCGATGCAATCTTCGGCTGATCCCACTCCTCTTTTGGGGGGTGATGCACCTTTATACCATGTTGTCTTGCGGCGTATTCAACTAGTGGTTGAGGAAGTGGTCACGTAGATGCAATCTTCGGCTGATCCCACTCTTCTCTTGGAGAGTGTCGAGTCTACCAAAGTGGTCATGCCGATGCAATCTTTGGCTGATCCCACTCTTCTCTTGGGGAGTGATGTGTCTACCGACTATGTTTTTAACATTTCCAGTTCAGTACTTTTAGAACAAGGGGGCATTCCGCTCACTTCGAGCACACCCCCTCCAAGTCCTAGGATGGTTTCCTTTTTTTGGAATGACCTTTTTGAGCCTCTCCTTCCTTATTATACACCTTTTCAAATAAGGGTTGAAGTTAATTTAAAAAACATTTACCAATGTATTGTATATGAAGGAGCCTCCACAAGTATTTTATCCTCCTCGGCTTGGAAATATTTGGGTTCTCTTGAGCTTGTGTTTGCTTCTCATGAGATGTTGGCTTTTGATAGACGTCTTAGTGAGTATTTTGGGATTCTTCCTCAGTTTCCTATCTCGTTAGGTGGGAAGACTGCCCTTGTCGATGTTATAGTGGTGCAAGGCCCGTTAGATTTCAATATTCTTCTTGGGCGTGATTATGTATATGCTATGAATTTTTTGGTGTCTACTCTCTTTCGAGTGATGCATTTCCCTCACAATGGAAGCATTGTCACTATCGACCAGTTGGAATTTGATAATCACCATCCTAATTCACATTTATTTTAGGCTACCACTTTATATGTTCCTAGTGTTCGTGTAGACTCTACCCCGCCATAGGTTAATTATGTGGCATCTTATCCTCAATGTTCAATTTCTCTTGAGAAGAAACTTGCTCACTCATGTTTTCCTTCTCGAGACTTGGTCTCAAAAATTGATCCATTGGTTTATCCAATGGGGGCATGGGAGCCCTTGCTTCCCCTCTTGGTCCGAGTGATCTTGAGTCTCCTTTTGAGTCTGATCTCACTGTTTGTAGATCCTCAAGCCCTCATGCTTGTGATTCTTTGTTGATAGACTCTACCAGTCCTGGCCAAAACCTTCATCATCATATGGAATATGGTTATTTTACTTCTCCCTTTGGGATGGTTGACCCTCCTTGTTCATGTGACTTCTCAGATTTTGAATTTCCTTCGGATGAAGCTATCCTTGAAGCCATTCCTATGGTTTCTATACCATGGGAAGACTTACACCATGGTGTGTGTCTTATTCCCTTTTGGGAGACTTTCCAGGTTGACTATCGAAGAGACTCTTGGTCAGAGCCTAACAATGGTCTCTATTGGAACCAGTACTATGCATGAGTTGTAAGGATATGCGGTATCTTGTACATATTGTATAGTCTAGGTTTGTTGTTTTCAAGTTTGTATTCAGTAGAACCTCTTATTTTCTGAAGTTTCTATCTATATTGGATCTCTTAACTTCTGGATGAGTGTTACTGGACTTATATGCAGGATCTTGGAGACATTTTCTTTGACTTTTGTTCATCATGTCAATCCATTCTGACATGTATTGACCTCAAAACTGGCATATAGGTTAGGTTTTTCCCTACTTGCATTTTTGCATTATTCGTTTCCTGGTTCTTTTGGCCTTAGGATCGACCCCACTAAAGTGCAACACAAAACCTTTTATGCTGCTTTAGAAGTGTTGTAATTAGGTCGCAGAGCCTTCCTCTACATGGATGCCCTAGGTAGCTCCTTTACTACATTTTGGCGTCCATGCCATGATTTTATCTATAGGCTCGGGATTCCTTGTTAGTCCCGCCATGAGTATGCATTGAAACCTCATTCTTCTATCTAATCATCATTCTTGGCCTTACCCACGGGACTCCCTAATGAGCATAGTTTGTTGTCTTTCAAGCTCACTTTAAATTTTGAAAGCAACATCCAATGAGACTATATTTTTTATTTTCAATCTCGTCTGGATTACTTGAGAAAATAAGCCCCCTTGGAATTTTCTTTAAGCCCTTTTCAGACTCTCTAAAAATGAAAAGATTGCCGAGCGATCTTGTTGTCCTTCATGCTTGCCAAACTCAAATTTGAAGGCACATCTGTCTGGTGGTAGTTTACCCCTTTTCGGTCTGGATGACTAATTTTATGAATAAAGGTATTCTCTAGGAACTTTGGTTCACTAGAAGAGTATTCTCAGGTGTAAGTTTAACCCTTTTTTGGGCCTGAGGAACTAAATTTTTGAAAAAGGAACTTTCTCCTTAGTTTTGGTTTATCTCTTTTTCAGGCCTTGGAGATTACTTACGAAAAAGGAACCCCCCCAGAGTCCATACTTAAGCTCTTTTCAGACTCCCTAAATATGAAAATATCGCCGAGTGACCTTGTTCCTTCACACTTGTTAAATTGGTCTAGAAGAACATCTGCTTGGCATGAGTTTACCCCTTTTTTCCAGCCAGTAGATTATTCGGGAAAAAGGTACACCTCAGGAGATTCATCTCGCCGAGAGAGTTCTCCTTAGTTATATTTTATACTTTTTGGGATAAGGAGACTAAACCTAGAAAAAGGTTGTGAGTCCATATGTAAGCTCTTTTTAGACTCCTTAAAATAAAAAAGATTGCCAAGTGATCTTGTCTCAATAACACTGGTTAAAAAAGGTTTTGAAGAGACATCTTTTTAGTATAAGTTTAACCCTTTTTCGAACCGATTGGACTAATTGCGAAAAAGGTACTCCCTGGAGTCTTCGTTTTGCGTTTTTCAGACTCTCTTAACATGAAAAAACCACCGATCTTATGTTCTCTGGGCTCATAAAAAATTACATGGAAGAAGTCTTGTTGTGTTATGCTTGATCGCATCTGTTGTCTCATCCTTGCGTATTTTGCCTAATTATGGCTAGATGTTGCTCTCAACTGAACCTTTAAATCATTCCTTATACACAAGCCTTTGCAACACTTTTTCCCTTGTGATATGTCACCTTGACGCATGGAGGAATTTCCCCGAGTGTCCTTATCTTGCACATGTCTCCTTGCACCGAGCATTAGTATGTTCCATGCACTTGGAACTAGTTTTCTCTCCCGTGACACTCGTTCTTTGTTTGTAACATAGCATTCTTTTATTATTTTTCAATCTCATTAAAAATTGAAAAAGACAAAAAAATCAAATATTCCAAAAAGAGGGGACGAGAAATATCAATTATTTTTTCGGCAACAATATAGTCGCCCTTGGACAAAGCACATCCTTCCGTTTGTTCGTCAAGCATTAGGATCTAGTATGACCTTAGGAAGTTGTTCTCGCTACATAGAGCTGTGTCCTCCTCCGTTTGATTACTCTTCCAAACATATGGAGACTTTGCGGTGTCTCGTGCATCACAAACTTATGTCAATATTACGCTGCCTGATTATGATCATCATTCGTGCTTTTTTCCAAGGGAAGTTTTATCCAACCTAAGTTGGCCATTCTACAGTTTTTCTTTTGAATTTAATGAGTCAGCCATCTCGCGAGTCCAATCAAGTTTGAATTCAAATTATATGAAGTTCTATACTTGATCATCAGGATCTTCTAGTGTTTTTTTGACGGCTTGTCGAAGACCTCAGGGTAGTGAGTCTTACACTCCCATTGTACTCCTACATGATTTTTGAAGATCTTTAAGTTGTTGCTCGATCTATGAAGTACTCATCTCAAGCTATATGCGTCAATACTTCTTGAAGATTCATATTGTACTTGTATATCTTCAAATTATTTTGAGATGTAGATCTGCTGTGTATTGCTCGCAACTACACTTCATATAGAAATTTATATATGACATGGATCTGCAGTGGACTTGATTGGAAACCATGATTAGTTCATCCCGATCATGGATGTGCCCACCTCAGAGAGATTGTTATTGTTTTGCAGATGGCACCTCCCGAATTCTGGTCTCGGGCTCACTCAACTCCGTGTTGGTGAATATATTGTAATGTATTTCGGCCATGAATTCCTCTTCTGACCTCAAACATTAGGGGGCATCTGTTATAGCCCAAAAATTCCCTACTTATGCATATATGGAATTGGCCTTTCTACTTGCAAAATTTTCCAAATTACTGTTGAGACTCTCTTAAAAAACCATTTTTTGGAGCATGTACATGCCCTGCTGCACTACTCCCTAAGTACATACGTGAGATGAATGATAGAAAAACCGCGTACATACACTAGATGCATAATAAACAACCTGCGTTTATCCCCAAAAGTTGCAAAAATTAAAAAAGTTGGAAGGAATTCGGTCAGGGATGATTTTAAGGATGAAAATTTATTTTAAAATGTAGAAACCTTGGTGAATGTTACTAATCCTTAATATGCTAACTATAAAATGTTGGCAATATTTATGTAAAATATTCAAATTTATAAGGATTTTATATAGTTTGTATAAAATTTTGGCTATTTTTAAGGTAAAATAATTTTATCCTATAGAATTTGGGTGAATCATTTTTAGAATACCGAATCTTTTTTTGGGAAAAACCATGGAAAATTAGCCCATGAGAGAAATTTAGCCCCTAAAATCATCCATGAATTCGGTGGAATTTACGAGATATTGGAGGTTTCCCAACCATTTTATCGATTGTATCCCATCCCCAAATCGAATAAATATCCTTTTGTCATATAAAAGGAGGTCTTAGGGTCTCATTCCATCATGAAGCATTAGAATAGTGAAACTATGCCAAATTCTCTTCCCCTCATTGCCCAAGTTTTTGCAGCCCTTTCCAAGATTTGGCCTCAACATTTCCTCTCAAGCCCTTTCTCTTATGCAATCCCTTCCCTTTTCCTAAGGAGATCAGTTGGTTGTGAGAGGGAAGTATGGAATGATGCACTTAGAGAAACAATAAGAGGAGCCTGAACCAGGTTCATAGAGTGTTTCCGACATGAAGTTTGTAACATTTTAATCTTCAGTTTGAATGAAAGAATCCTTTTCCTGTCCCAATATATTGTGTCTTGATATCTTTATTGATTAATGTATCTATGTTTCTATCTGAATTCTAACATGAATGATTAGAGGTTGTATCTTTGTAGCATTGTATTCCTAAGTGTTCTTGGAGGCCATCTTTGGGAGGAGACCCGCAACCAAGGAAGCTACAAAGTTGAAGGAAGTCTACTTCAGACGTAGGACCACAAGTACATTTACTTATCTTCCTTATTCTCTTTTTGTCTTTCTATTCAGATAGTTTGGGGTAGTTTAGAAATAGGATTGTCTTTTAAGGGATATCAGTGCTTTACCTATATCTTTGACCCGGTATAGTAATAGGGGGATTTTTTTGGACACATTGACCACACTGAGAGGGGGGGGGGTGAATCAATGTAGGGCTCTTTTTCAAACTTCCCTTCACAAAACTCCTTAGTTAGCAATCAACATTTACTCATTACTTATTGTTATCATTTACAACCAGTTAAATGTGAACATACATCAACAACATATACCAGCAACATATATCATCAATAAGTCATCACCACAAGGAACACAAAGAACACAATATGTATGTACAATTTTATTTTTATTAGGGACTACAATCCTTGGGTTATCAACACCAACTGAATAGAGTTACAACTCCACAAGAGCACCAACTCTACAATGCAAGACTCAACTTACACAACTCAACACCAACTGAGAATAGGAATAAATCCTCAACAGATACCAATCTGTCAATAGGTACGCGACCTGTTAGTAGTGCAACACGCGTATGTACGTGCCCTACCAGTAGTACAACTTGCATATGTACACGGCCTGTCTGTACTACAAACTACGTATTCCTTCTGAGCAATTAGGGTTTTCTCTCCATGAAAAACTCAGATCCTCTGCAGTGTTCAAACACATTCACTTCTATCTTTCACTGTCCAATTTGAACCATAACCAATCACAACATATCTATGCTCTCCCACAACTTACTTATGCTCCTCAACCATGTACCACAAAAACCCTTAGCCATATGCCAAGAAATATAAGATGTGCCTCAACAAGAAGTATAAATGACGAATATACCAACATTGTATTTCTGTAGATATGATTTATACATAAGATCCCATGCAACCACTAGTCTCTCTAGGGAGAATTCTCAAATCTTCATAACCATTTCTCATGCATACATCAACATACAACTATTCATAGAAATAAGACATACCTTTTGAACCAATGGATAGATTTGATGTATCTGAGCACTATAGACCTTCCCGGGAGCTTGATCTCAGAATATAGAACCTCTGCATCTTCATCTTCTCAAGTTTCCATGGCTTTACCAACATGTAAGCACCCTAATACACTGCCAGCCCATGTATGTACAAACCTTAATACACTGTCAGCCCACGTACGCCTTAGTATCTATGCACCCTAATACACTTTCATCCCGCGTACGCCTTATAAACTAGGGTTTCTGAACTTCTGAAACTTTTGCCGTCAAGATCTCAGACTTACGGAAACTTTTATGCATCCATGATATCCGCCAGTCAATCTCTCTCTCAGAATAGATCTTCAAGATATGCTCAATATATATTTTCACAAGAGACCCTTGCCTCTTATTTATACTCTCCAAGTAGCTTCCTTAGAAGCATCTTCTAGGCCACTTTGTCCACATAGCCACTTTGTCCACATAGTCACCTATGTCCAACTTTTCCCAATTTTCCATTTGTCCATGTATTCAATAGCCACTTGACCACTTAACCCATTTTCCTCATTTTAGGGTTAACCTTCTCATAACCACTTTCCATAATTAGAAAGTTCTCCATTTACTTTATTATTTAAATAATCCTCCTTGACTTTGTCACTTCACTTTATTATTTAAATAATCCTCTTTGACTTTGTCACTTCACTTTATTATTTAAATAATCATCTTTGACTTTGTCACTTCACTTTATTATTTAAATAATCCTTTTTGACTTTGTCACTTCACTTTATTAAACAATTTCTTCTTTGCAAGCACTTTGACTTCTTTGACCTTTTGGGGCTTCAAGCCAACATATGAGGGTCCTCCAACTTCGTAAGGCCATAACTCTCAAACTGTGAGGAGTTATGTGATGTTCCACATACCATCGGAAATGGAATGAAAAGAACTATCCATATAGGATAGTTTCACTGACAAATTCACTGATATTCATCTCATTATTCCATAATTAAGTATGGGTTCTCTAACCATACTTCTAGGATAACTCAATCGCAAAGCGTCTTCCCGTGAGGGATTTCACCATAAGGGGACCACTTTGGAGTTCATCTGTTTGTACTTCCTATCAACCATGATATGACACTTAACTGCAAAGCGTCTTCTTGTGAGGGCTTTCACCATAAGGGGACCACTTTGGATTTCATCCATTTGTACTCCTTATCAAGACAATAATGAGTAATCTTTACATCAATACAACTATGCATCATATATCAATGAAACCACATCGATCCATCTTCATCTATGCATCATATATCAATGAAACCATATCAATCCATCTTCATCTATGAATCATATATCAATGAATTCATTTGACATTAATCAATGACAATACATACTACATCAAAATACTATGACAAGGCATTGTTCCTTTGGCATCAATCCTTTGACATCAATCCTTTGGCATCAATGACAACATGATCCAACAATCTTCCCCTTTGGAATTGATTGCAATACCAACATTGATGTCAAAACCAATCATTGATGGCAACATGTAGACAAGGCATTGCTCTACATCAATAGTCATCTCAATCACATCAATGTGACTATCTCTCCCCCTTTGACATCAATGGGAAAGGGTAGTTCTCTCCTTGGGGCTGCTCCCCCTGTCTGAACTCTCCTTGGGGATTCTCCCCCTGCTTGGATGCCTTTATATTCCTTTGACTAATCTCTCCCCTTTTGAACAAGGGATATCACTCTGATGTAATGCTGAAGATATATAACTCATGCTCCCCTTGTGACCATCGCTCCCCCTGGAACCATGCCTCTGTGCTCTTTCTCCAAGTATAGGGATCTCTTTTAAGTATTTACCTTTGCATTTGATAAATATCTCTTCTTGTAATCATGAGAAGAAGAATGAATCCCCTTATGGGTATGCCTCCCCCTATCTTCTCTACAATATGAACAATATGATACCAATGAAATATGCTTCTGTTGCAAATGCTACTGCTCAACCGAAACATAGATCAATCGCTCTTTCTATGACGATCCTTGGACCTGTTCATGCATAAAACTCGTGCCATACCATACATCATGAAGCAAAAGATATGTCAATAATGAATAGAGAATCATGAACAAAACATCAACCATGTACATCCTGTACCATCCAATGTGACAACCATGCACAATACCCATGTACATCAACCATGTACATCAATACCATAACAAGATGAACTACAATCAAGATGTGTCCTCATGCATGTATGCCATATCCACCATAAAACATGTGCCAATCATACTGCTAGCAGGTGCCTTTAACAATGTACCAAAAGTGTACCCATCATGCATCAACTATAGATCAAGCTATGACTCATCAATGATGTATAACATGACCACCTCAACAAATCATCAACTACATGTCCCAAAATGTATTTCAACCATATTCCAAATGCATGCACTAAGATATCCAACAAATATGCTTCCAATAATACATCATAATATATATCAATGAAACTCAAATAAGTACTGACCATGTACCCCAACAGATCAACCTCAACCTCCATTCACTACAACAAATACTAAGCATCCAATATGTACTATAAGTGTGCCTCAATAGATCAATGACATCTCTAGCTAGCATCATCATTATATATCTCATAACCAAAGTGCCATAAATTCACTAGCACAACCAACATTGTTCTTCAACAAAAAAATGTCTCAATCCACACTCTAGGGTTAGTACCATGCATCCAAGATAGTCTTTCAACACTCAACCATATTCCACCACCATGCATACATCAATTATTTATGCCAACATGTAATCATGAAAACCTGCAGCAAACAATGTCAGACCCTGCAACAAACCATGTCAGACCCCGCAACAAAGAGTTATACCATTATACCATGCTGTAACTCATGTGCATAGCCTTTTTCCCAAGGCTCTTTTACCACAGATACACAGCCTGTTGCACAGACAACTCGCGTATGTACGCGAATTATTCATAAGTCAACTAGCATATGTACACGACTGTTACCATTGTAACCCATGTATGCTTCTGAATATGACAAACTTGAGCTTCCCTTAAGGCTGCCATTATGTTCTGACTGTTTAGTTTTCTTCACCCACTTCTGAAGGTGTCCCATCTTTTCAGAACTTGAGCTTTGAGATTCCATCTTTTCAAAAATCTCTTCCTTCCTAACTTCATGCCTTCTTCTATTCATGCTATATGAATTCCTCATCATGGAATTTCTTCTTGTGTTCCAACAATCCTGAGATTTTTGGCCAAATCCACTACAACTGTAGCATCTCATGGTGTGACAATGAAAAACAATATGTCCTTCTTGATTACATCTCCAACATCTTAGGGTGTTATGAAAGCTTTCATTATCTCTCCTTACATATAATCTTCATTCCAAAACTTTGTGACCATATTCATTACATGAGTAACAATGACCATGAAAAACATTTTCATACCTTTTCTTTGGTGTCCATATTGAAGGTGTCTCTCTTCGTTGAGGTGTAAATATGGCTTATTGATGTCTTCCTTGCTTTGTTCTTTTGAAACTTTCCTTGCCTTCTATAGATGGTTGACTTGCAACATTATTTCCATCCTTTGATAGTGAGGGACTTACCTCATGCTTCTTTGAGGTGCTTTCTTCAACATGTGTATCTTCTTTGTTGTATCCAAGACATGATTTATCATTTGGTGATCTTTGACTATCCAAGATCTCATTCAAGATTGTTGAGCTATTCAAGAATTTGTTTGGCTTCTCTACTTTCTTTCTAAGATCAACAAATTCAGCGTCCAACTTATGACATGACTCTTCCTTTTCATTTAATTGATTCTTTAGTAATTCCTCTACCCTTTTGGCTTCTTCAATTTGGGTCTTGAGATGGACATTAACTTCAAGACTTTTGCTAATCTCATAATCTACCTTCTTATTCTTTTCTATTTCATTCTTTATTCTTTTGATCTCTTCTTCTTTTTCTTCTAATTGAGTCTTTTTACTTTCTTTTTGTTCCTTGAGCATTTCCTTTAACTTCAAGATACACCTTTGATTCTTTTTAAGAAAATTTTTAGTGTTATCAGAAAGATAGCTATATTCTATATAACAATGGTCATAGTTGTATTCAAATAGACCCCATTCAAATTTCCTTTTAAGCTCTTATAGTTCTTCTTCTACTTCTTCCATGGGATAACTATCATCTAACTCTACACAAACTATTTCTAGCTTTTCTTCTTCACTTGTAGAGAAATATTCAACATCATCACTTTTTGAAATATTGCAATCGAGGGTTTTTGGAGATTCTTTACTTTAATTGATCTTGATGGAATTGTCTTAAAGGTATTTCTTTTTTCCAACATCATCACATTTAGAATCATTGCAAATAGATGATTTTGGAGATTATTTACCTTCATTGTTCTTGATGGAGTTGTCTTCAAGGTCCTCCTTTTTGCTTTGGTATGTCTTCTCTAGATTTAGCCATAGATCCTTGGCAGAGGTGCATTGTCCATGCTCTGTTTGATAGAACTTGAGAGTCCACTAAGAATGGTCTTGAGAGCCAATGCATCATTCTTCTTTTCTTCCCTTTGAGATGCAAACTTTGAATTGTTCTTCAAAGGAACTAATCCACCAATAGCTGCTTTCCAAACACTCGCTCCTCTTTCCTTCAAATGCACTTTCATTTCTATTCTCCATGTAGAATAATTTTCCTCATCAAGGATTGGAACTTCATCATCCATTTGTGTGTCCATGGATCTCCTCCAAGATTTTTAAGGCTTATAGTGAAGGATTTATCTGACACTAATTGTTGGACACACCGACCAAACTAAGAGGGTGATGTAGGAGCATCACCAACATCAAGCGAGCCAGCGTGGAAGCATAAGACAACTGGAAAGCATCCAACACAATTTTTTGAATTTCTCTTGGATTTGATGCGCGAACATAAATGTGATAATTTAATTAAGTGCACTTGTGTAATGTAAATGGACCTTGAGCGGATTGCTCTCGTCCTTAGTAGGTAGGAGGCATTCAAAGTAGTTAATGTAAAGTAGATAGAATTTAATTCTAGATTAGACAGTTTTAGAGCGCAAGAGGGAAACGGGATATAGACACCCTCATTGTGTATTGTAAATTATTATGAGCATTTGTGTATGAAGAACACAAAAGAGAAGCAGAGAGCTGTGTAAGAACACCCATGTACAAATATTTGAATTAATAGAAAGAGTTGGTTCAAATTCATGGTTTTGTGTCTGTTCTCTGTGTATTGATGCTAAATGATATGCTCATGAATGTTTGCTTCATGTTATACATTTTATTTATATGCTGTGTATATGATTTCATGTTTGAATTGAAGTCCGAGAGGAAGAAGGAATGAGTTTCAATTGTTTCTCTATCTGAGCAAGAGTTTCTGCAAGGAGTGCAGTGGAAGTGTCCGCAATGAGTGCGTCGACAAGAATTCAGGGTTGCGTCTCTGAAGCTCAAATAGTTTAGCTTTTGTTCTCATTCACCTAGAAGTGCAGACAGGCACAGGAGCCGTGCAAGGAGTGCGCAGGATAGGCTAAGCCTCAGAGTTGTGAATCTGAGCAGAGCGTTGAGAGACTATTGCTACAGGTGTGCACAGAGTCGAAGGAAATTCAACACTTGGGAAGTGGTTGAATTTCTGCCGCAAGGAGTGCGAGCAAGAGGTTTTTTTTTCTAAGAAGACGTAGAGTCGTGGAAAATCTCAGGAGGTATAGGACCTTTGAGTAATCGTCAAGGAAGCATAGGGAACTTATGCTGTGAAGCGTTTAAGTAGGTATCGCAAGTTTTCACGTAGGTGGACGAGTTCCGTGGAGGAACACTTGGTCATTCGCTAAAATCACCAAGGAAGGACGGACGGTCGGAATCCTCCGGGGAGAATTCATGAATTTTCGTGGGTCGTTGGATCTCGAGGAGGAGCGGGAAAGTTACTGTGGAGGCGTTGAAGGGGTCAAAGCTCAGGAGGGGCAGGGCTGTTGATCTGAGCCACAAGGACCGTCGGATCCACATGTGGGTTCGCATATCGGGGTTTCGTGGGTTGAAACTCCGTAAGCATAGTATCAGGAATCGCGATATTCCGATACGCGATATCTTGAAAAGCTAAAGGAATACCGTGGGGCCATAAGGGTCAGCAGGTGGACAGGTGGCACACCTTTTCGGGTTTTCATGGTGGGAAGTCCCAAACCATTCGCATTAGGATTCACGATATTACGAACTCTGAAATGTCGATGGAGTGAAAGAGTTGAAAGGTCAAACTCGCGCATGTGTCGGAGTTTCGGAATATCGGGAATCGAGAGTTGGGGATACGAGTTGCTCGACATCGCGAGTGCCGAAATTGTGATAGAAGAAATCCCGATAGGAAAAGGGGAAAGGTCAGCGTTGACTGGTTGTCAGGTATCGGGGATTGAAGAGTCCGACGCTCGACCACTGGCCTCGCGAAGTCGCAAAGTCCGATCTCCTGATAAGCAAAGAGGGGATCGAGCGAAGATTTCTGTGAGTGCAGATTTCCCGATAGGGAAATAGAGGAACGTTACAGTTCTTCGGGCCGTGGTAAAGGAGAGATCCTGTGAGCGGGCGTGCTTGCGAGCGCGTGCTACGTTAGTTTGGTATCAGAGCACAGAAAGGTTCTTTGCTTTCTGTAGAAGAGAAGAGAATTCACTATGCCGCCAAGGAGAGATAGACAATCACCCGATCCTAGAGGATAGGGAAATGACGAGACAAAGAGGCAGGCAGATGACAGATCCAATTATGGAGAGACAAATGCGAGATCTACGAGCTAGACTTGAAGACATGGAGACAACGCAAAGACGCATAGCCAGTGCAGGGGATCTAAGTGATTCCGAAAGTGAAGTTGAGGCTGAACGTGAAGAAGAAGTTGTAGCTGAAGATGCATCAAACGAGCGTTTGATCAGAGCTATTGCCAGGATGGGTGCAAGAGCGAAGATGGAAATTCCAGTTTACGAGGGAAACTTGGATGCAGAGGAGCTTCTAGACTGGATTAGAGCTCTAGATACATACTTCGACTATGAAGACGTCGAAGAAGACAAGAAAGTCAAGCACGTTATCACAAGATTGAAGGGACATGCAACAATTTGGTGGGATGAACTACAAGTTGACAGACGCTACAAGGGCAAGCAGAAGATCAAAAGCTGGGACAGAATGATCGCAAAGCTGAAGGAAAAATTCATCCCCAGAGACTATCAAGTTACTCTATTCAGGAGGATGCAGAACCTGAGACAGAAGCTGATGACAGTGAAAGAATACACTGAGGAATTCTATAAACTGAACATCAGAGAAGGTCATCGGGAGAGCGATGATGAAAAAGTTGCTAGATATATGAATGGCCTGAGATATGATATCCAGGATGAGATGAGCATGGTAACCATTCAGACAGTGGAAAATGCTTATCGGATGGCTCTGAAAGCAGAAGAGAAGCTGAGCCGAAAGCAAAGTCAGAGGGGCTGAGGTAGAAGTCAGCCCAGAGGCAAGTCAGTTGCCCAGGACAAATACCAGAAGCCCAAGGAAGACTAGAAGAAACCTCAGACTCGAACCGAGAGAGGTGGCAGTTCAAAGCGTGGACAATATGCTGAACAGAGAGGACAACATACTGAACAGAGAGGAGATTATGTTGATAACAATACTTTTCCTCGTACTAGAGGTAGAGGAAGAGGAAGAGGTGGAGTAATCACATGCTTCACATGTGGAAAGAATGGGCACAAGTCTTACGAGTGTCCAGATAAAAAGAAAGAGATTGGAGAAGCTCACATCACCGAAGCACAGAGGCGGGATGTTGAGGCTAAAGACGCTAAAGGCGGAAGATCGCTGATGATGCGGAAAGCTCTTTTGACACCAGAGAAGGAGGTGGAGAGTTCAGTCCAAAGGACCTGACTTTTTAGGACTGCTTGCAAGACCAAGGATAGGGTATGCAAGGTCATTGTAGACAGTGGTAGCATGGATAATCTCATTTCAACCGAGATGGTAGAGAAGCTGGAGCTGGAGACGATTGATCATCCAATCCCATACAAAATTTCGTGGCTACAAAAAGGACATCAGGTAACTGTCACTAAACAATGTTTAGTTGAATTCAAGATAGGAGGATATAATGATAAGATATTATGTGATGTTATTCCCATGGATGTTTGTCATCTATTGTTGGGTAGACCATGGCAATATGACAGGAATGTGATTCATGATGGGAGAATGAACACATACACCCTAGAGAAGAATGGGAGGACACACATGTTGCTTCCAATCAAGGATAAGGAGGTGAAGACGGAAGTAATCAACACTATACTTCTCATGAGTGGGAAGGAACTTCTTACAAAGGTTAAGAAGAAGGAGGATCCACAGTTCTTTGTGGTCAGAAAACAAAAGATTGTTCTGACTAGCACCAGAGTGGATGACTTACCAAAAGAAATTCAGGAATTGCTGGAAGAGTTCGCTGATATAGTAGTGGACGAATTACCTCGTTCGTTGCCACCGATTAGAAGTGTGAGTAATCATATCGATCTCATACCAGGGGCCAGTTTTCCAAACAAAGCCGTGTACATATTGATGCTGCAAGAGAATGAAGAAGTTAAGAGGCAGGTCTAGGAGTTGTTGGACAAAGAATTAGTCAGAGAAAGCTTGAGTCCGTGTGCTGTTCCAACAATACTCAGTCCGAAGAAAGACGAAGGTTGGAGGATTTGTACTGACTCAAGGAAGATTAACAAGATAACCATCAGGTACAAGTTTCCATTGCCGAGGATGGATGATCTGATGGATTACTTGAGTGGAGCAAAGTATTTTTCAAAGATTGATTTGAAAAGCGGTTATCACCAGATTCACATGAGAGAAGGTGATGAATGGAAGACAACATTCAAAACAAACGAAGGGTTGCATGAATGGCTTGTTATGTAGTTTGGCTTAACAAATGCGCCAAGTACCTTCATGAGGTTGATGAACGAAGTCCTGAGGGAGTTCATCAGAAAATTTGTCACTGTGTATTTGGATGACATACTGATTTTCAGTAAGACAGCGGCAGAGCATCTGAAGCATTTGGCTACAGTGATGTAGATATTACAGTAGGAGAAGTTGTTGATAAATATGAAGAAGTCCTCATTCATGAAGACATAACTCATTTATTTGGGTTTTTTTTATTTCGGCAGATGAGTTGAGGATGGATCCAGATAAGGTGGAAGTGATCAAGAATTGGCCATCACTGAAGAATATCTTTGAGGTGAGAAATTTTCACGGATTGGCTAGTTTCTACCGAAAGTTCATTAGGAATTTCAGTGGAATTAGCGCAGTGATGATGGACACTATGAATAAAAGACACAAGTCTTTTCATTGGACTGAGGAGGCTGAAAAGAGTTTTAATCTGTTGAAGAGGAATATTACGGAACAACCAGTTTTGGTGTTGCCGGATTTCCAGAAGACATTTCAAGTGAAATGTGATGCAAGTGGATTTGCAATTGGGGCAGTTTTGAGTCAGGAAGACAGGCCAATCGCATACTTCAGCGAGAAGCTGAATGAAGCGAAATTAAAATACTCCACGTATGATAAGGAGTTTTATGCTATCATCCAGGCATTGAAGAAATGGAGGCATTACTTGATCTCGAAGGAGTTTGTCTTGTACAGTGACAATCATGCATTGCAGTTTGTGACTCAACATGAGAAGTTGAATCAGAAACATGTCAAATGGGTTGAGTATATGCATAACTTCACTTTTGTGATTAAACATATTTCTGGTACTACTAACAAAGTTGCTGATGCTTTGAGTAGGAAGTGTTTGTTGTTGCAGGAGTTCAAAGTCAAAACGTTGGGTTTTGATGATCTCAGGGACATGTGCGCAGATGATCAGGATTTCAAAGAGGCATATGAAGTAGCTGAGAATCCAGTTCTTAGGGACAAAAGCTAGTGGATAGAGTACATGATCCAGGAAGGATTTCTCTTTAAGGGTAATCAACTGTGTATTCCGAAATGCTCCATGAGTGAGAATCTGCTGAAGGAGAAACACAGTGGAGGATTAGCAGGACATTTCGATCATGACAAAACATTCGCGAAGTTGAATGAGTCATATTTTTGGCCGGGAATGCGAACAAATGTCAAGAGATTCATGGACATATGCAGAATTTGCCAGCATTCGAAGGGAAGGAAACAGAATGCGGGGTTATATCAACCATTGCCCATACCAGAAAGGCCATGGGATGCGATTAGCATGGATTTTGTGTTGGGGTTGTTGAGAACAAAAAGAGGATGTGATTCAATCTTTGTGGTGGTGGATAGATTTTCCAAGATGGCGCACTTCATTCCATGTTAGAAGACTAGTGACACAACTCACATTGCGAACTTGTTTTTCAAAGAGGTCATTCGACTTCATGGGTTGCTGAGAAGTATAGTTTCGGATCGAGATACTAAGTTCATAGGGAATTTTTGGAGGACCTTATGGAAGAAGCTGGGAACTAACTTGTTGTTTAGTTCAGTGTATCATCCTCAGATGGATGGACAGACAAAAGTAGTGAACAGAAGTCTGGGAGACTTGCTGAGGAGCCTGGTGACGAAACACCACAGCCAGTGGGACAATGTATTACCATAGGCAGAGTTCACTTATAATGATTCAGTAAACAGAAGCACAGGGCAGAGTCCATTTCAGATTGTCTATGGCATGCAACCGAGAGGAATTTCTGAGTTGAGGGATTCATAACAGACTGCGACTAGGAGTGCTAGTGCAGAAGATTTCGCAGAAGCGATGAAGGAACTTCACAACCAGGTGAAGGAGCGATTACAGAATTCAAGTCAGGAATACAAGCGTAGAGTAGATCAACACAGAATACAACTTCAGTTTGAGGTTGGTGACTTGATTCTGGCACATTTGAGAAAGGAAAGGTTTCTAAGAGGGACATATAACAAACTGAAGATGAAGAAAATTGGACCATGTAGCGTCTTGAAGAAATTTGGGGCAAATGCTTATGAGATTGAATTACCTGATGGGATTGAAATTTCTTCGATATTCAATGTCTCAGATTTTCACCCATACATAGCCGAGGAAGCAAGAACAAGTGATGAACAATCAGAGGTCCATTGGCAAAAGCAAATGCTAGTTGTAGAGATGCCACAGATGGAATGCATACTGGACAAAAGAGTAAGCAAGAAGACCAGGAGGAAGGAATACTTTGAGTATCTGGTCAAATGGAAGGGCCATCCAATTGAAGATGCCAGCTGGGAGAATGAAGCAGAGATACAGAAGCATGGACATACCATGCGGGAGCTCATGGAAAGGAGCCCATGAAATTTTTCAAGCGAGGGAGTGTGATGCAGGAGCATCACCAACATCAAGTGAGCCAGCGCAGAAGCATAAGACAACTGGAAAGCGTCCAACACAAATTTTTGAATTTCTCTTGGATTTGATGCGCGAACATAAATGTGATAATTTAATGAAGCGCACTTGTGTAATGTAAACGGACCTTGAGCGGATTTCTCTCATCCTTAGTAGGTAGGAGGCATTCAAAGTAGTTAATGTAAAGTAGATAGAATTTAATTCTAGATTAGACAGTTTTAGAGTGCAAGAGGGAAACGGGATATAGACACCCTCATTGTGTATTGTAAATTATTATGAGCATTGTGTATGAAGAACACAGAAGAGAAGCAGAGAGCTGTGTAAGAACACCCATGTACAGATATTTGAATTAATAGAAAGAGCCGGTTCAAATTCATGGTTTTGTGTTTGTTCTCTGTGTATTGATGCTAAATGATATGCTCATGAATGTTTGCTTCATGTTATGCATTTGCTTTATATGATGTGTATATGATTTCATGTTTGAATTGAAGTCCGAGAGGAAGAAGGAATGAGTTTCAATTGTTTCTCTATCTGAGCAAGAGTTCCTGCAAGGAGTGCAGTGGAAGTGTCTGCAAAGAGTGCGTCGACAAGAATTCAGGGTTGTGTCTCTGAATCTCAGATAGTTTAGCTTTTGTTCTCATTCACCTAGAAGTGAAAACAGGCATAGGAGTTGTGCAAGGAGTGCACAGGCCAGGCTAAGCCTCAGAGTTGCGAATCTGAGCAGAGCGTTGAGAGACTGCTGCTGCAGGTGTGCGCAGAGTCGAAGGAAATTTGACACTTGGCAAGTGGTTGAATGTCTGCCGCAAGGAGTGCGAGTAAGAGGTTTTTTTTCTGAGAAGACGTAGAGTCGTGGAAAAGCTCAGGAGGTATAGGATCTTTGAGTAATTGTCAAGGAAGCACAGGGAACTTATGCTGTGAAGCATTTAAGAAGGCATCGTAAGTTTGCACGCAGGTGGATGAGTTCTGCGGAGGAACACTTGGTCATTCGCTGAAATCACCAAGGAAGGATGGATGGTCGGAATCCTCCGGGGAGAATTCACGAATTTCCGTGGATCGTTGGATCTCGAGGAGGAGCAGGAAAGTTACTCTGGAGGCGTCGAAGGGGTCAAATCTCAGGAGGGGTAGGGCCGTTGATCTGAGCCACAAGGACCATTGGATCCACACATGGGTTCGCATATCGGGATTTCGTGGGTTGAAACTCCGTGAGCATAGTATTAGGAATCGCGATATTCCAATATGCGATATCCCGAAAAGCTAAAGGAATAGCGTGGGGCTACAAGGGTCAACAGGTGGACAGGTGGTACACCTTTTCGAGTTTTCGTGGCGAGAAGTCCCGAACCATTCGCATTAGGATTCGCGATATTGCCAACTCCGAAATGCCGATGGAGTGAAAGCATTGAAAGGTCAAACTCACGCGTGTGTCGGAGTTTCGACATATTGGGAATCGAGAGTCAGGGATACGATTTGCTCGACATCGCGAGTGCCGAAATCGCGATAGAAGAAATCCCGATAGGAAAAGGGGAGAGGTTAACGTTGACTGGTTGTCAAGTATCGGGGATTGAAGAGTCCGACGCTCGACCACTGACCTCGCGAAGTCGCGAAGTTTGATCTCCCAATAAGCAAAGAGGGGATCGCACGAAGAGTTCTGTGGGTGCAGATTTCCCGATAGGGAAATAGAGGAACGTTACAGTTCTTCGGGCCGTGGTAAAGGAGAGATCCTGTGAGCGGGCGTGCTTGTGAGCGCGTGCTACGTCAGAGGGGGAGGTGAATCAATGTACTGATATTTTTCAAAATTCCCTTCACAAAACTCCTTAGTTGGCAATCACCATTTACTCATTACTTATTGTTGTCATTTATAACCAGTTAAATGTGAACATACATCAACAACATATACCAGAAACAGATATCATCAATAAGTCATCACCACAAGGAACAAAAAGAACACAAGATCTATGTACAATTTTCTTTTTATTATGGACTAAAATCCTTGGGTTATCAACAACAACTTAATAGAGTTACAACTCCACAAGAGCATCAACTCTACAATGCAATACTCAACTTACACAACTCAACACCAACTGAGAAGAGGAATCAATCCTCAACATATACCAATATGTCAATAGGTACGCAACCTGTCAATAGTGCATCACACATATGTACACACCCTGCCAGTAGTACATATCGCGTATGTATGCGGCCTGTCTATACTACAACCTACGTATTCCTTCTGAGTAATTAGGGTTTTCTCTCCATGAAAAAATTAGATCCTCTATAGCCTTCAATCACATTCACTTCTGTCTTTCACTGTCCAATCTGTACCATAACCAATCACAACATATATATTCTCTCCCACAACTTACTTATGCTCCTGAACCATGTACCACAAAAATGCTTAGCCATATTCCAAGAAATACAAGATGTGCCTCAACAAGAAGTATCAATGATGAATATACCAACAATGTATTTTTGTAGATCTGAATTATACAGAAGATCCCATGCAACCACTAGTCTCTCTAGGGAGAATTCTCAAATCTCCATAACCATTTCTCATGCATACATCAACATCCAACTATTCATAGAAATAAGACATACCTTTTCAACCAATGGATAGATCTGATGTATCTGAGCACTGTAGACCTTCCTGGGAGCTTGATCTCAAAATCTATAACCTTTACATATTCATCTTCTCAAATTTCCATGGATTTACCAACATGTACACACCCTAATACACTGCCAGCCTGCGTACGTACACACCCTAATACACTGTCATCCCGCGTACACCTCAATATGTATGAACCCTAATACACTGTCAGTTTGTGTACGCCTCAGAAACTAGGGTTTCTAAACTTCTGAAACTTTTGTCATCAAGATCTTAGACTTACAGAAACTTTGATGCATCCATGTTATCCTCCAATCAATCTCTCTCTCAGAATAGATCTTTAATATATGCTGAAGAGACATTTTCACAAGAGACCCTTGCCTCTTATTTATACTCTCCAAGTAGCTTTCTTAAAAGCATCTTCTAGGCCACTTTGTCCACATAGTCACCTATGTCCAACTTTGCCCAATTTTCCACTTGTCCATGTATCAATAGCCACTTGACCACTTAACCCATTTTCCTCATTTTAGGGTTAAACTTCTTATAACCACTTTCCATAATTAGAAAGTTATCAATTTACTTTATTATTTAAATAATCCTCCTTGACTTTGTCACCTCACTTTATTATTTAAATAATCCTCTTTGGCTTTGTCACTTCACTTTATTATTTAAATAATCCTCTTTGACTTTGTCACTTCACTTTATTATTTAAATAATCCTCTTTTACTTTGTCACTTCACTTTATTAAATAATTTATTCTTTGCAAGCACTTTGACATCTTTGACCTTTTGGGGCTTCAAGCCAACATATGAGGGTCCTCGAACTTCGTAAGGACATAATTCTCAAACCATGAGGAGTTATGTGACGTTCCACATACCACCGGAAATGACATAAAAAACACTATCCATCTAGGATAGTTTCACTGAAAAATTCACTTATATTCATCTCATTATTCCACAATTAAGTATGGGTTCTCTAACCATACTTCTAGGATAACTCAATCGCAAAGCGTCTTCTCGTGAGGTCTCTCACCATAAGGGGACCACTTTGGAGTTCATCCATTTGTACTCCTTATCAAGACAATAATGAGTCATCTTTACATCAATACATCAATACAACTATGCATCATATATCAATGAAACCACATCGATCCATCTTCATCTATGCATCATATATCGATGAAACCATATCAATCCATCTTCATCTATGCATCATATATCAATGAATTCACTTGACATCTATCAATGACAATACATACTACATCAACATACTAGTAGAAGACATTGTTCCTTTGACATCAATCCTTTGGCATCAATGATAACATGATCCAACAAAGTTTCCCACTAGCACTAGTAAGATATGATAGGGATACTACCACACCTCTCCCTCAATGTCTGGCTTCTGTGAATGACCCCTTTACTCCTTATGTGATTCGGATTGGCAAGCATCGTCAAGCCTGCATCCATTGACAAAAAAAGTGTCAATAATGCATATACATAAATCATACTGTAATCAATCATATGTCGCATTGCATAAAATTAAATATTCAAACAAAATACAATCCACTCCCTAACTCAATCCAGAGTCTAAGGAATTCCATTGATGCCATCAACATCCATAACCTATCGTGTGTCCTAGAAACTCAGGAAAACTAGTCAATAACACCTTCCAATACATATACATCAAAATAATTATAAGTCACAATACATCATCATCATAATATATAACCCATAATCGAAACAAAATCATAATATATCATAACCGGATCACTTGCATTCAAGGGTCCTCAAAGAATATGTCAATAAAAGTGTGCTCAGTGGAGCAGGATGTTACATACACCCCCTCTTGTTTTAAACTTCATCCCGAAGTTTGTACAGTATAAAAATGCAAGCAAACAAATGTATCAAACATATATCTACATATCTAATCTATCAAACAAGTATGGAAACTGTTGACACATCTCATATGCATCAAAAGGTGGTGTTACATACACCCAACCTTCGAGAAACATATTCTCGAGGTGGTAAAAAAAAGTGAGGGATAGTCTCGTCGTAATGTCTCGGCGTCTTCCCAAGTAGCAGATCCTGGACTATACTTGTCCCATTGGACCTTAACTTGGTCTAGCAAATGGTTCCAGAGCTGTCGAACTCTACGGTCCAATATGCGTAACGGTTCTACCGTGAGAGTTCCCACGTCCGATACCTGCAATTCCTTCCAATTTAATTTATGTGATTCATCAACAACATAATTACGTAACTAAACCACAGTTGTCTAAATAAAATTGCTGAACTAGATAATTGTAATTAAAGGATTTCACAAACATTTGATTGGTTTATTGTCTTTTATAAAAGAATAGTCTTGTTGATTGGATTGGATGCATACATAAATTACTATAAGGGTGATAGTTATTGATTATTAGTACATGCACGAGACTTGTATGTACTAGCTACACATGCATTTCTTGTATATGTACACTAGTATGTATGAGTTTTCTTGGCTTACTTACTAATAATGTCGGTTAATTGTTATGAATGTGTGAACCATGTTTCTTTTCCCTTGTATCATAGAATACTTTAACTTCGGGACGAAGTTTCCTGAAGGGTGGGTATATGTAACAACCCTGGTTAAATAGTTGCATAGGGTTTATTAAGTATAATTAATTAATATTATTAAGCAATAATCATTGTTTAACTAAAACATATTAGGATAGTTAATTATCTAATATACTTAAAATTAAATACATATCTATTAAGTATAATTAAACACACACACACACACATATATTTTAATTATTATTATTATTATTTTTAATTTATTTATTTTAAAATGTTTTAAATTATTTTATTTTATATATTTTTTATTTATTACTTAATTATTCTTTTAAAATTATTATAAAGTTTACATTTAAAAGTGATTAAATTGTTAATTTTAAATAGTTAAATTTTAATTGTTTAATTATTTAGTAATAAAGCAGTACCAATTGCTTTTATATATATACATTTAAGTATATGTTTCAAGGTAAAACTAAGTATTGTAATTAATTAATGTTAATGTTAAATTATGTTTTTAGGTTTAAATTTATGTTTTAAATCTATGATTTAATTAATAGTTTAAATTTTAAATGTTTTAAATTATATCATATTTTGTTTAAATTTAAAAACTAGTTAAAGTGATTAATTAGTTTTAAACTGAAGGTTTAAGGACTTAGACTAGGACAAGCGGGAGGAGGCTTCATGCGCACTAGGCAGGTAAGTTAGAGGAATAGGCGAGAGGGGTACATTGTTAGCATAACTACCGAGCGAGAGGGTCAATAGTTTCCTTAGGCGAGAACATCAAGCTTAGATGCTAACCCTAACCTAGCCAATCCCCTAAAGAGAGTAACGTTTGTTTACAGACAAGTAAATAAAAAATTACGCCTAACCCTGTTTTCTAGTTTAAGTTGTGCAAATTTGAAATGTCCTTGAACTCACCCTGACAACTTTGGTTGATGCAGGTTAAATCATACAGGATGGTTAGGACTCGAGGGAATCGAGGCAGAGGAGCATCGTCGCAGGCACCGCCAACACCGCCAACGCTGCCACCACCATTGCCGGAACTAGCTCTCATACTGCGCTCTTTGGAGGCCATAAATGAGACTTTAAAGGAGCGACAACCGATAGGGATCGAAGTGGAGGCCCCACCATCTGGAACGGGTAATCCATAAGCGTCGAGGGATTCATGGGGAGGACCTCCACCCGAAAACATCACTAGAGAACTACAAAAGATTAAACTTCTGGAGTTTGCCAGGGGTTGCGCTAGTGAACGCGCAGAAGCATGGTTGGAAGGAATGACAACGTGTTTTGCCTTAAGGGACTATGCATCCACCTCAAAGGCAAAGATAACAATTTTTTAGTTGAGAGACAGTGCCTTGAACTGGTGGGGCAACCTAGAAAGACAACTGCATCTTACCCCAGACACCGTATCTTGGGAACTTTTCGAGGAGAGGTTCCGAAGGAAATATCTGCCAACTTACTATGAGGAACAATAGGTAGGGGCATTTCATGCTCTAGTACAGGGAAACATGACTGTAGAGGAATATGAGATTAGGTTTATAGAATTGGTCAAGTATGTTTCATATATGGATAATGACCAACGACAGGCATAACGCTTTGTCTATGGATTGAACCCTAAGATAAGGGCTATGGTGCGGATGTGGAAACCGTCTTCAATAGAGAAAGCTGTGGAAAATGAGCATTATGCGAAGGAACACATGAAATTAACTGGAGGTACAAGACCTTCCTTTCCACATTGTCCTAGATTCGTGGGGAAGGCCCCTAGGACATTTCCTAGGGGAGGGAGTTCAAGGACACCTCCATATGGTAACAGAGTCGCACCAAGGACAATAGCCATAGGGATTTCAATGGCAGTGAGTGCAACATCTCGTTCATCACCAACAATGTAGACAGGTCCACGACCATCTTAGGGAGCAGTTAGTAGGGGCAGGGGTTCCAGGGGAAGGAACTTGTTTCAGAGATAGTCACAGAACAATGCGTAGATTCAATCTCATGTTACCTATTGGGAATGTGGAGGACCCCATTACCAACGTGACTACCTAGAGTTACAATCAGGATTTGTGCATAGAGAAGGAAAGGCCCCGATGGGAAGAGAAAGTAGCAGCCACCATATTTACGTAGCGGTTAATAATCATCAAACCGAACATCAATCCACGATGGTGGAGTCATCAGGTATGCTAAATCATATCAATGCTAAGATTTTATTTGATTCTGGTGCGACAGATAGTTTCATTTCACCCTCTGCATTAGAAAAGACTGGGTTGGCAGCCTACGAACACGATGACTTTAAAAAAGTCGAGATGGCTTCGGGGGAAAAACAAGCGGTAGGACCTAGCGTTGATAATTGTATAGTAGACCTGGGAGTGTGTACTAGCAGGTTGAAGGTATACGTCACTGCTCTCGGGGCATACGACCTAATCACTGGAATGGATTGGTTAGAAGCTCATTGAGCTTTGGTAGATTGTTTCACAAAAAGGGTGCTCTGTGTAGACGACAAAGAAAGGCCAATGGAGATCTAGGGTGTACGGAGAAGGGTGTCATTATGCTTTATCTCAACTATGAAGGTTAAGTGATGCTTGAGGCAAGGGTGTCGACTATATGTAGTGGAAGTAGTGAATGAAAGGAAGGGACCCTCATTGGATCAGTACTCATTATTGTCAGAATTTAAGGATGTTTTTTCGAATGAGTTACTAGGGTTACCTCCTGAGAGGGAGCTTGATTTTACTATTGAGCGCTAAAACCTGGTGCAGAACCAATTTCCAAGACTCCATATTGAATGACAGCACTGGAAATTTTTGAGTTGCAAATGCAGTTGAAAGAGTTACTAGACTTAGGGCTAATAAGGCCAAGTGTCTCACCTTGGGGTGCACCAGTAATTTTTGTAAAGAAGAAGGATGGATCTTACGACTATGTATAGACTACAGGGACTTGAACTGTACTACAGTGAAAAATAGGTACCCAATGCTGCAGATAGATGACCTCTTTGATCAGATGAAAGGAGCAGCGGTATTCTCAAAGATCGATTTGTGATCAGGGTATCACCAGTTAAGGATTAAGGAAGGTGATATCCCAAAAATTGCCTTTCGAACTCGGTTTGGGCATGACAAGTTTGTCGTAGTACCTTTCAGATTGACCAATGCGCCAACAGTATTCATGAGCCTCATGAACGATGTATTCCGGAAGTACTTAGACCGTTTTGTACAAGTCTTTCTAGATGACATCCTCATCTATTCCAATAATGAAAGAGAACATGAGGAACACTTGCGAGTGCTGCTGTCCTGCCTTAGGGAGAAAAAATTGTATGGGAAGTTGTCAAAGTGTTCCTTCTTCCAAAAATAAATTCACTATTTAGGTCATATCATTTCCGGCGAAGGAATCTCTGTGGACCCAAAAAAGGTAAAGGCCATTATGGAATGGCTAGTGCCGAAAAATGCCCATGAGGTGAGAAGCTTCATGGGGCTAGCAGGTTATTATCGGAGATTTGTGGAAGGATTCTCAAAAATAGCGAAACCCATCACCACTTTGCAGTGCAAGGGGGTCAAGTATGGATGGACATAAGAATGTGATAGTGCATTCATTGAGCTTAAGAGGTTACTAACTAGTGCACCAATTCTACGAGTGCTGGATATGGAAAAGGACTTCACAGTCTGCATGGATGCCTCGAAACAAGGGTTGGGGGCCGTGCTAATGCAGGATGGAGGAGCGATAGCTTATGCGTCAAGGAAGTTGAAGAAACACAAAGAGCTTTATGCTACTCATGATTTGGAGTTGGCAGCTGTAATGCTAGCTCTGAAACTTTGGAGGCACTATCTTGTGGGGTGAAACTTTGAGCTCAAAATGAACCATCAAAGTTTAAAACATCTCTTCACTCAAAGGGATCTGAATGCCATGCAAAGGCGATGGAGTGAGTTTATGAGTGAGTACGATTTTGGTATTTTGTAAATCAAGGGGAAGGAAAATGTGGTCGCAGTGCCTTGAGTAGGAGACCACATGTCTTCTCCTTGGTACCTTTAAAGGTCAATCTGAGGGAACATGTGTTGACGCAACTCCAAGGAGACAACTGGTATTTAGAGGTTACTTCAAACCTCTAGAGTGGGAGGCAATTAGATCCAAAGTATGAAGGATATAGTCTGGAAGCAGATGGACTGTTAATATATCGAGGAAGGATGTACATCCCTGAAGATGGGGATATTCGAAGCATCATACTAAAGGAATCCCATAGAGCACTTTATTGTGTGCATCCGGGTGTGAAGAAGATGTACGCAGATATGAGGAAGCTCTTCTTCTGGGTAGGCATGAAGCGCAATGTAGTCCATTTCGTCGCCAAGTGCCTAGAGTGTCAACAAGTGAAAGCTGACCACCATCACTCAACAGGCCTCCTACAACCACATGATGTTCCTATGTCCAAATGGGAAGTCATTTCCATGGATTTTGTTGTGGGGTTGCCACTCACATCTCATAGACACAATGCCATTCTTGTGATAGTGGATAAGTTAACCAAGAGTGCTCATTTCATTCCGGTAAGAGACACTTACGATGTCACTGATGTGGCACGTGTGTTTGTAAATGAGGTTATCCATTTGCACGGGATACCTAAGAAGATTATTTCAGATAGGGACTCCAGATTCACTTCTAGGTTTTGGACAAGTTTGCAGTCAGCGTTGGGGACTCAGTTGAACTTAAGCACATATTATCATCCTGAAACAGATGGGAAAACCGAGAGGGTAAATCCAGTCATGGAATACATGCTCAGGATGTATTTCATGGATAATCAAACCCATTGGGAGAAGTACCTACCTTTGGTAGAGTTCGCCTACAATAACAGTTTTCATAGCTCCATCAGAATGCGACCCTACGAAGCCCTGTATGGAAGGCCATGCAGAATGTCATTGAGTTGGGATAGACTAGAAGACTGAGTAACAGTTGGGCCAGAATTGTTTCAAGAGATGGAGGAACAAGTGATTTAGATTAGGAAGAGAATGAAGGAAGCACAGGATAGACATAAAAGTTATGCAGATGCACACAGGACCAACCGAAGTTATGAAGTGGGAGATCAGGTTTTCATTCGTATCAGGCCTAATAAGAGTACCATACAGTTCCGGAAGGGGACAAAGTTGTCACCTCGATTTATAGGACCGTTCAAAATCCAAGAGAAAATTGGACCCGTTGCCTATCGTCTCGTACTGCCACCCCACTTGCATAAAACTCATAATGTTTTTCATGTATCTGTTTTACGTCATTATGTTGTTGATGAATCACATAAACTAAATTGGAAGGAATTGCAGGTATCAGACATGGGAACTCTCACAGTAGAACCGTTACGCATATTGGACCATAGAGTTCGACAGATCTGGAACTGTCTGGTAGACCAAGTTAAGGTCCAATGGGACAAGTATAGTCCAGGATCTGCTACTTGGGAAGACGCTGAGACATTACGGCGAGACTATCCCTCACTTTTTTTGACCACCTCAAGAATATGTTTCTCCAAGGTTGGTTGTATGTAACACCACCTTTTGACTTAGATAGCCAGGATTACCTAAGGCCTACACTTTTATTTTCTATTTACAATGAAACTATTAAATGATACATTTAAACTTTGAAGACGTATGAACCTTTATGAATTGTTACACATTATTTTCATCATCCCTATGACCATTAATGATGTAAATCTATCTGTTGCCTTCAGAGGGGTTAGTGTCCTAAGTTCCTGAAGAGAGAAGGGAGAAGAACTTTTCCTGAGAAAAGAAGTTGCATTTTCCCTTGTAAAAACCTTGTAAAAAAGGAAGTTCGCAGGTTGCTATATAGGCAGGGTGTGAGAATGCCTGATTCTCACAGGTTGCACCATAGCTAGGGTGCGAGATGTTCGCAGGTTGCTCTATAGGTAGGGTGCGAGAATGCCTATACATGGGATAAACAAGCGTTTTCTCGAATCTTCTAAAAGGAGAAACTTCTATGGTGAGGTGGCATCCGAATGGTTTGGATCTTACTCGCTTTCATGATTTAGTGGGATCATCCTAACCTCCTCACCTTATCCTCTTCAACTTATAAAAGGAG
>ML811276.1:110918-130674 GCA_009831015.1 Picea engelmannii
TTGGTTAGCTTTGGAGCTTTTGGGATTAGCTTGGATTGGATTGAGTTTTGGAGATTTTTAGCTTGGCTAGATGAGCCACTTTGTCAAGATAGATTGTGAATATTATCAGATCTGTGCTCTCAGAATTATTGGAGTGAAAGTGTCTAGGGAATAAAGGACAGTTGGAAGGGACCTTACAACATCAAGGCCATGGTTGTAATCTCTCTTTCACATTTAATATGATACAGTAATATAATTCTTTCCTATAAAGCTTGTTGTGTTTTATTGTATGATTCCTTGATCACATACATAGGTTTATATTGAGTTTATGCTATTACTATCACTTTGGTTGGTTGTGTTCTTTTGCAGGATCATCATTGTATGAGCGTTGGAACAGAGATAGGATGGCGATAGAAAGAGGAAGCGACATTTAAATGGTATGTAACTCATCCCTCTTTAGTTAGTAAATTCAATATCTAAAACTTAAGGAAAGAGTCATGTTCTGGTGTGTTTTGTTCTAGATCTAGGTGGATCTAGGGAGATCAGTTAGTGTCCACACCTACCGATTTGTCCGATAACATGAATGTTTAAATATATTTGGATAATGATGGATATGATGCAATATATTGTAAGAATGTAAATTTTATGAATGTTTACATATTATTGATGATGATGGATATGATGCGATGTACTATGTGAATGAAATTTTTATGAATGTTTAAATATTATTGATGATGATGGATATGATGCGATCTACTATGTGAATGTAAATTTTATGAATGTTTAAATGTTATTGATGATGATGGATATGATGCGATATATTGTGTGACTAAGAATCCTATGAAGGTTTAAATGCTATTAGAATGATGTTGGATATGATGCAATCTATTTGGTAAAAGATAATTTTATGAATGGGTGTTGAAATTGAATTATGGGATATTATGAGATTTATTTCTAACTTGAAAAACTTTGATTTTAAGTTGTTGGTACATGGATACCAAATTGAAATGATGGTTGTATGCAATTACATGATGATAATGCATAGAAATGTATGAGTTTGTGTGACAGACTAATCTGCAGGTTATGGGCTATGAAATAGCCAAGGGATAATGATGATGAAAGTGGATGTCATGACCACTAGATGAGAAACATTATGATATGAAAATTTGTATGTGAAAATATATTGGTTTGGATGCATTGCTATGATATGTGGACGAGTGTAGGATTTCAGGTGATGAGACTACCCAAAACCGAATAAACGATGACAAAACTCCTAGCAACATGGTGCCACTGTATATTCCATTGTAGGGTGTGGACCCTAGTTATGATTAGGAGGGGTGGAGGCATTTCCCACCGTGTATCCTCCAAAACTTGAAGTCATGGGAGGACGGTGTTAGCTCAAGCTCCCCTAGACATGTGATGATGACTGTCAGTTGCCTGCTGGGGAAGCTTGGTCGAGATAGTGACACTTCCACTTACGGGTTCTATTTGGAGTTAGGTCAATATAGTTGACGCTCCAAGATAGTCCAACAGAGGAAGGATAGGAATGAGGATGGAAGTAAGTTAGGGAGGAAGGATGAGTAGAAATAGTTGAGAAAGTATGGAGATTTGTCTTATGGTGGAATTTATTGTTTTTCCCTTTTAAAAAAAAAAAGAGAAAAAAAAGAAGAAAATGTGTATATATGAATATTCATAATTACGTAACTAAACCACAGTTGTATAAATAAAATTGTTGAACTTGATAATTGTAATTAAAGGATTTCGCAAACATTTGATTGGTTTATTGTCTTTTATAAAAGAATAGTCTTGTTGATTGGATTGGATGCATACATAAATTACTACAAGTGTGATAGTTATTGATTATTAGTACATGCACGAGACTTGTATGTACTAGCTACACATGCATTTCTTGTACATGTACACTAGTATGTATGAGTTTTCTTGGCTTACTTACTAATAATGTCGGTTAATTGCTATGAATGTGTGAACCATGTTTCTTTTCCCTTGTATCATAGAATACTTTAACTTCGGGACGAAGTTTCCTGAAGGGTGGGTGTATGTAACAACCCTGGTTAAATAGTTGCATAGGGTTTATTAAGTATAATTAATTAGATAATTAACTGTCCTGATATGTTTTAGTTAAACAATGATTATTGCTTAATAATATTAATTAATTAATTGTTTATATCTGTTGATTGATTAATTGACTCATTAAAGATTTGAAGTAATAAATTAGAGGGGCTTAATAACTTTAAATTATTTATTTTAAGACTTTACGTATGCGGGGCGGGGGGGGGATGAAGCATTAAATGGAGGATAAGGTAATAAATGAAGGATAAGGTAATAAAGGCAAGGGATAAGGTAATTAATGGAGGATAGGGAGTTGGTTAATGGGGGGAGATATGAGGGGGAAGAGTCCTACAGGAGAGGATGAAAAATTGGGAGGAGAGGACTGTATGCTGGCTGTTGGATATTTTCTGGTTTGGAGAGTTTTGTTTTGGGGTTTTTGTGAACCATTGCAAGGGGCACCGGGTTGCTAGGGGTTTTGGGCACAGGGGATAGGATTCCTTACAGTATCCTGGAGCTAGGGAGCCAGACAGGATGCTCCTAGCTGGCTGGGTGGTTAGTCGGTTTGGGTAGGGTTTGGTCAAAGCAGCAGACTGGGCAAGGCAGCAGGGAGGACAACTAAATAAGCGAGAGTTTAGCATTAGGAAGAGGTATTTTATTTATGAATTTGCTGAGTTATGTGATGATTATGTAAATTATTAGCATGCTGTTCATAAATTTAATTTATGCTGCTTATATGCTAAAATAAATTACTTATTGCTTATACTAGATAATGTCTATGTTTAATTGTATGAAATTTTACTAGGCTTAAGTAATTTATGGTTCTTACACCTCCCAGGTAGTCGAGTGTGGACTATAGTTGTCCCACTGGAACTTGACATGATTGACTATTCAACACCATATTTTTCTAATGCGATGTTACATAATGCAGATTGGGTCTGACATGAGAGCACCCTTGTTCGACACCTGCAAAAAAATCATGTCAATAACATGTGACAGATCACTAATATAATGTTGCAAAACCGATACATGAAATACATCGTGCATACTCCTCAAAGAATCAGGTAAGGCTAGTCGATAAGCCACGAGTCCTTTCTTTTCCACAACCTCGAAAGTTCTCACAAACCTAGGATAGAGTTTAGCACCCTTTCCAAACTTGATCGAATTGTTGTGCAGTTTTACCCTCAAGAAAAATTTGTTACCAAATTCATAACTGCGGTCAACGCGATGCGCATCAACATAAATCTTCTACCGATCCTGTGCTTTTTAATACTGCATCTTATCGATTACACCCGTTATTCCATTTATTGGATTAATTTTGGTCCCACCAGGACCCTATCCTTAAGTCGATCCCAACTCAATGGCATCCGAAACAGTCGCCCATAAAGAAACTCAAACGATGCCATCTTAATCGTACTTTGGTAACTGTTGTTGTAAGAAAAATATACCAATGGAAATAAGTACTCCCAATGTTTTTGTTGTTCCATTACATACATACGCAACATATCCTCCAAAATATGGTTCATTCTCCTTGTTTGTCCATTTGTCTCCAGGTGATATGTTGTACTAAAGTTCAATTGCGTTCCAGAGGCCTCTTGGAAACTTGTCCAAAACTGTCTTGTAAACACCGATCCTCGATCGAATATGATCCTTCTTGGTACACCATGTAACCTCACAATCTCCTTGATAAATACTCTATATATATCTGGTGCCTGATACATTGTACAAACTGGAATAAAGTGTGCACTCTTCGTCAGAGTTTGAAATACCACAAAAATCGAATCGTGTCCCATTGCCGTTAGTGGAAATACCACAATAAAATCCATCGAAATGACCTCCCATTTTGATTCAGGAATAGAGTGTGGCTGTAACAATCCTGCCGAGTGTCTATGTTCAACTTTCACTTGCTGACATTCTATACATCTCACCATGTAACCAACTATGTTTTCTTTCATTCCTTTATAGACGAATAACAACTTAAGGTCTTCCTTCATCTTTATGACTCCCAGATGAGCCATGTACACTGCTCTATGTGCTTCACTCAAGATCAAACTTTTTAATTCGTCATTAGGAGGTACGTAAATTCTGCTGTTAAATCTCAACAACCCGTCTCTATCCAATGAATAACCTTCAAACTTTGGTACGATCATGTATTTTGTCCAATATTATCCTTAACTTCTTTATACCAGTCATTGTCTATCTGTAAAGTTAGAATATTTTCTTGAAGATTTGTCTTAAGAGGTGTTACCAAAAATTTGCGTGGTCTTTGACTCAACACATCTACCACTTTGTTCATCGCTCCTTTAATGTAAGTAATCTCAAAGTCATATTCGCTGAGTAATTCTAACCAATGCCTATGTCGCACGTTCAAGTCACTCCGTGTAAATATATGCTGTAATCCATAATGATCTGTCTTTAATTCAAATTTTTGTCCAATCAAATAATGTCTCCAAACGATTAAGGAATATACAATTGCTAATAACTCCAACTCATGTGTAGAATAGTTCTCTTCATGCTTTATCAACTTCCTTGAAATGTAAGTGATCAATCGATCTTCTTGCATCAAAACTACACCTAAACCTTCCTTGGATGCTTCAGTGCATACCAAGAATTCTTTGTCCATGTCGGGGACTTTCAGTGTTTGTGTTGTCGTCAACAACTCTTTAAGATTTTGAAATGATTTTTCGCATTTCTTTGTCCAACGAACTTCTTGTTTTTCTTCTACAATTACGTGATTGGATTTTCTATCTTCGAAAAACCTTCTACGAATCATCAGTAATATCCTGCTAAACCCACAAAGATACATATTTCCTATACGTTTGTTGGTGCTGTCTATTCCATAATGGCCTCTACTTTTGCTGGATCCACAACATTACCTTTACTAGATATGATATGTCCCAAGTAATGAATCTTTGATTGGTAAAAAGAACATTTTGATAGCTTCCCGTACAATTTGTTTTCTCTTAGACATCAAGGAACCAATCTCAGGTGTTAGTCATATTCTTCTTTCATCCTAGAATAAATCAGTGTGTCATCAATAAATACTTGGACAAACTTGTATAGGTATTTGTGGAACACCCCATTCATTAAACTCATGAATACTCCCGGGGCGTTCATCAATCCGAACGGTAAAACAGTCAAATCATAGTGTCTGAATCTCATCTTAAACACAGTCTTAGGGATATATTCCTCTTTAATCCATAATTGGTGATACCTTGATCTTAAATCAATATTTGAAAACATCGTTGCTCCTTTCATTTGGTCAAAAAAATCGTCTATTCTTGGCAACATATATTGGTTCTTGATTGTTGCTTTCTTCAATTGACGATAGTCAATACAGAGTCTCCACAATCCATCCTTGTTTCTCACAAAAATAATGGGCGCACCCCACGATGATACACTTGGAAGTATAAGTCCCAAGTATAACAGTTCCTTCAATTTCATTTACAACTCCTGTAATTCCAGTTTCGACATCCGGTAAGGCGTTCTCGCTATCTGTTCAGTTCCAGGTTTCAAATCTATTGTAAACTCTAACTCTCTCTTGGGCAGTAAACCCATATACTCTTCTAGAAATATGTCTGTAAATTCTTGTACTACAGGAAGGTATTCTAGTCCTTCCACCTCATCCTTTTCATTTAGAACTAAGATAGCATATAAATTGCATCCCTTTCACATACTCTTCTTCAATTGTAGGGAAAAAATAAACCTCAGAGAAACCCCTTGGTTTCTTCCTACAATCACTCTACTTTGTCCCAAATCATCTGTCAAACTTAACCATTTCGTATTACAGTTAAGTATCACATCATGCAATTCTAGCCTGTCCATGCCTATCACTATGTCATAATATCCTAAGATCTTGACGTATAGGTTGGCCTTCATTACAAAATCCCCCAATTTAATGCTACGGTCCGTAACCTTTCCTCCAACTTTCTGTTTGGCGCCCAATGCCATTTCTATGTATCTGAACTCGTCATGCTTGACTGCCTTTACCTTAATTCTCTTTAGTGCTACACAAGAAATAAATCTCTCAGTAGCACCTTGATCTATCAAGATACTAATTTTTTTATTGATGATCGTACCTGACGTCTCGAATAGTGGACTGGTGCTCAACCTAATGGTTATTCACCATTGCATGTATTCTGTGGGCCTTTCCCAAATATCCAACTGTAGTGGGTACTGATGATCGATATCCTTGGCCTTATCAATCATAGAATCTCATTAGTAATGTGGCTCCCCACATGTCCAACATCCAGTATTTGGTCCAATGCTCTTGGTCCCCAAAGTAGAAGTTGTTGGCCTAACAGTCTTCGATCCTAGTTTGTTATGACGAACATGCCTAAAATGCTACTGATTTTGTGGAAAACACTGTTCCTGCTGCTATGGTCCTCTACAAGGATTCCTCTACTGAGGAGCCTGTCGTCATGGTGTTGAGAACATAGTTCCTCTGGGCGCATCTCGGTGCCCAAAAGTCTAATTGAATGGTGTTTGATGCTGTTGTGCTCCTGATGTCGTCTTTTCAGTCGGTCTAGAATGATTCCTTCCCTGACCCCCACTGTTCAGTTCTTCCTCAGCTATGAGGGCCTTCTAAAATGCATCATGAAACATTTGAGGCATTAGGATCCTCACCTTTGCACGAATGTTGAAGTTAAGGCCGAACACAAACTTGTTTATCTTTAACTTCTTTGTGCTCAAATGTAGAGTATACCTAAGTAACTCCATGGACCTGGCCTTGTACTCCGGCACCGTACAACCACCCTATCATAAGGCATTGAACTCATTAATATGGCGCTCGATGAATTCCTCAGACAAATACCTCTCCCGAAATCGTTCCTCAAAAAACTCCCATGAAACATCTTCGACGACCATGTATAGTTGAGGAAGGAGTGTCTTCCACCAAAGTATAGCACTCCCTTTCGGTTAGAATACCACCATGCAGACTTTCATGTTAGAGGTGTAATCACGAAGTGTGAAGCACATTGCCATGTTCTCCAACCATGCCTCGGCGGCTAATCCATCCAGTGTACTCCAAAACTTGGGAAACTTCACCTTCTCAAGTTCTCTGTGTATGCTACTACTACCAGCTAGAGCATGCCATGAACCCTCATTGGGCACAAACGCTCTGCCCTCATCTCGATCCAAGTGGTTGATCAATGCCTCTGACATCCTTTAGAAGGATCTCATCATACCTACCACATCTCCCACGTCAATTTGCTCCTACTCAGTAGTCTTCTCTTCTCCCTGGGGGTTAGAATCCTCTGGCGTGGATACTATCGGAGGTGTCAGACCTCTTCCTCTAGAACCACATTATCTACTTCCCCTGTGTCCTCTAACCATGTTTACCTGCATGGAAACTTTCAAAATTAATTAGTGATACATCTTTAATCATTTATTTAACACAGTAGAAGGCGTAACGGTCCAATGTTGTAGGGTTGAACCCGCTCTGATACCATATGTAATGTCCCTTCCCGTTACGTTATCAAATGTAAGTGAGTACTATAGTGGTAATTTTTTTTTCCTTTAAATATCATTAGAATAAGTGGCATGTGACCGTATCATACATCAATAATTCACATTCTATTCTCATCTACATCACATTACAACAATAATCAAATACAACATCACTGTTAATAACAATCAATCACGTCACATAGATAACCAAGTGTCTATCCACCATCCTACCCTGCAAGGTTAGGGCCTCCAAGACACATAATCAACGCTCAAGTCCAGGATTCATCTGATTGATTTTGACCATTTAAGGTCTCAGGATTGATGGCTGTTCTGAGGAACATGGAGGTATCTACTCCCATAACCAAACTCAGTCTAGACTCAGGTTTATAATAACGATAAGGTACTCAATCATGACAAAATCATATTCAATCAATAACTCAATATACTAGTACCAAAATCATCATAAATTCCACCTCATAAGAAATACTCAGTCATCTAGTTTCATTTCATTAAAAATCATTGCCAATATCAACTTGTCAGTGTAATAATCCAATTGGTAAGCTCAACAAGTAAATATATTAACCAATTTAATTCTCGCACAAAAATGCCTCATTAATGTGACAAACACTCTGTATCAGTGCAATGTAAGCAATCACCATAATCAAGTTTATTTAAGATGGATACCAATAATATAACTAAATTATATGGGACGACGAATAACAATACAAATAGGTGATCATCAAGTAGTAACTCTAGTAATCATCATCTCATTATTTAAATTAATTATAACAATATATAATGATCATACTAAAAAGAATGTCTAAGGTGATCCTAACACAAAAGTAAGTCCTCTTTTTGATAAATCAAATCTACTTAAATAAATTACCCCCTTTTTATAATTATGATTCCACTTTAAAAGAATTTTCTTCTCTTAGAATTCAAGCAATAATTGATGTTCCTAAATCAACAAATTAATTCCTCTTTAAGATTTTAGATGTAAAAATATGTTGAGTGAATTCAATAATTACCACTATTACTATAATTCACTAAAGTCAAATCAAGAATTTGATTTGTCCTTGTTCCTCTTCATAACCTCTTGTTGATGACTCGATACTACCTAAGTCTCCTAAAGGAGGCCTAGAGAGAAATCATTTATTCTTATTATAAAAATAATTACAATATAAGTTTTTAGAATTCAAGTTCCTTAAGGTACTAGTAGAGTCACTATGGCTGGTCGCTATATCTCACTTCAATCAGCGAAACATCAGTTTAACTGACAATGAATTGAATTCGAAAGCGATTTAAATGCCAACACATCAACAATGAATTAACAACTAAAAGACAACAAACCAACAATTTAAAGACAACGATTCAATTCGATTGCAAATTACATGACAACGAAATCAACAATTAATTCACAGAGTGCAGACGATTTATACAGTGATTGTAATGAAAATCCATTCTCCAATTTGTGTGAATAAAATGTGCAAAAGAAAACGATTATATAATTATGGATTGTAAAACTTCTTTATATACAAATTCTAAATTCTAAAATGTGCAAAAGAAAACGATTATATACAAATTCTAAATTCAGATTGCAACCAATCTTTACAGACCACGTCCATTTAAAATTTTGGATATGCTCAAAGGTTTTCAAGACCTGACATAGTCCATTTATTCAATCATAAGCTAGCTTGACAACGACTAACCAATTCTAAAATTTGAATTGCCAATACTTTAAAAACGACGACATTCAAGTTCTGGGTTCACAATATTTCGACAGTGAGAATATCATTTCTATACCGAGATTGAAATATAAAAACAAAAATCAACAATTTGAACTCAAGGTTGTGATTTCAATTGGGCAACGAATAATGAAATTCGAATTTATAGGCCAAAAATATAACAAGCAACGATCAATTTAAATTCTAATTCTGGATTGAATTATAAATGACATCAACAATGATCTTAATTTCCAAGGGGCCGAATATAAATCTAACTCCAGAATTTACACATAACTCACTACGATCAAGACAAATTTTGATTCATATTTTCAAGGCACATCATCGACGAAATCAAATTCTAATATACACATTTACACTTGTTACAATTAAAATTCTTTTTCAGAAATAAAAATACCGGAACCAATGAAGATGGAAAATAAGATGTTCTTCAACAACTTGCGTTCATTCCTTTTTCCCGCTTTCTAATCACAGAGACTTCACTGGTACGTCCCATTCAATGCTAGGGGTACTCTTCTTCCCCCTTAGCCCCCAAGCTGCAAAGGGGCCACACACAAGAAACCCACAAACAATAACTCCAAGGCTTGCCTCGCAAGGAAGAGATTCCACTCTTGTCACAAGCTTGGTATCCCAACTCTCACAAGTAAAATGCAGTCCACAAAATTTTTGGCAGCATAACATTACCAAGAAAAAGAGATCCCTTCTCCCTTCTTCCTCATTTGTTTTATAGAAAAATACTTAATGACACATGTCCTCATGCACAATTAATTATCTTTTTAGTTAATTTAATTAGTATTATGCATCGACACACTTGTCACCCTCTCCCCAAGTTGCACAAGTAATTACCATTTTTATTTTATTTAAAAATCTAATTTCCCTCACATTCCCCAATGTGTTCCTATTTCGGCTCTTAGTTGTCCCTTTGTTCCCCGAATTCTCATTTAATGAGTGTCCCCTAACTAGAGCTTAGTTAGATTTGGATTATGACTCTTCTTCTAGTTAAGCTAGTGGTAGCTTGACTTTAGATACCATTCTATGTGCGCACCTATTCTCTCATATTATTATTTTCTTCTATTTTAAAAATCCATTTTATTAATTTCATGTACACATGTGAAATTTATCCATTCATTTAAATTTGTATTTATCTTCTTCCTATAGTTTGATTTTATTTTAAATCCTTTTAATTTATTTAATATTTTAACTAGTCTCTTAATTAAACTTAGACTTGAACTTAGTTTTAGGCTTAGAATTTTGTTAGGATTTATAATAAAACATTTACGGTTTAACTTTTTTTTTAATCCAACAAGGTCTATTCATTTCAATATTTTCTAGGCCACCTAGATTTATTGACTCAATTTTTAATTATACAACATGCCCTTCAAGACACACCTCCGTGCTCCAAGGGTGCGACTCGACTTAGAATAGTTTTGGAAGTTTGTACGAACCTTGGAATCAACACTCCATTCGGTCGACCTTGAGAGAGACTAAGGTCTTCTAAGTAATAAAGACCCCACCTTATTGCTTGCTCCTTAAAAATATTCATGAGCGACTGTTTTAGTCCACCCCCATGACATTGTGGACCTCTCAAACTAGGTAATCATTAACCTATAGTTTAGGCCATGGTAGGAGTGCTAGTAAGATGTGACATGGACATTGCCACACCTCTCCCTAAATTTCTAGTTTCTTTGCATGACCCCTTTACTCCTTATGTGAGTCTGATTAGAAAGCATCATCAAGCCTGCATCCATTGACAAAAATAGTGTCAATAATCCATATAGATAAATCATACTATAATCAATCATATGTCGCATGTGCATAAAATGATATATTAAAAAAAAATACAATCCACTCCCTAACTCAATCCGAAGTATAAGAAAGTCCATTGATTCCATCAACATCCATAACCTGTCATGTGTCTTGCACACTCAAGAAAACTAGTCAATAGCACCTGCCAATACATATACATGAAAATAGTTATAAGTCATAATACATCATCATCATCATATATAACTCATAATCGAAACGAAATCATAGTATACCATAACCGGATCACTTGCACTCAAGTGCCCTCAAATAATATGTCAGTAAAAGTGTGCTCAATAGAGAAGGATGTTACATTGTGCCCAACTCTGAGATTCAAGCATAAAGCTATGAGAAGTGGTGTAGAAGAATAGAAAGAATGGAGAAGATGGAGATTTCTTTCTTTTTATCAGAAGCTTGATTGTGTATCCATGTCTGTACCTTCTTCTTCCTCTCATCTTCTACCCTTCCCCTCTGAAAATACTAATTATTGGAACTTTTGATGAAACCCTTCTTCTCTTTTTAAGAAGAGATTTTCTAACTACTTGAGTAATTAGGGTTTTCTTCCTCTCTTGAAATTCTCGTACAAGTTTATTCTTGGAACATTCCCTTTAATTAATTCCTCATTAATAAACTCACATCGGTAATATAAGTATATTGAAAATGTCCCCCTCTTATTTTTTAATAAAAGTTTTAATTTTTTTTTTTTTTTTTTAATTTATTTAATTTCCCTTTAAACGAGGATGACTGTATTTTAATTTTATGGGAATGATAATAAAATTTTTATCCATGTAAATAATTTCTTGTATTACATTTATCATCTTATATTTTCAACGATATAAAATTTTCCCAAATCCGTCGCTCGGATCTCAAGATATGAGGTTGTGAAGTTGAGTTGTCCCGCAAGCCCATTAAAAATGAAGCTAACTGATATCTTAATTTATGAAAAATATTTATCATATTTCATAACTTGGACCTTGTACCACCATTTTCTACGTCTAAATAAATTTCCAACGGTATAAAGTTTACGTGATTCTGACACCCGGAGCTCAAGTTATGGCCTCTGCAAGATCGTGACTCGGCCACCGTCGATCTGTTGTCTTAGGGAAATCTCAACCTTTGATTTCAAATTCATTTCTTTGACATTTAAAATTTTTATTCATAAATATTATACCACATTCATTGGGATATTAGAAATATTCATGGTATACAATACTAAGTGTTTCATACACTTAGCAAGAAACAAAGAAGAGAAGAAATTATGGAGCTTGGGAGATTCGGTCCTTGGAAAGGTGTTGAATAAAATAATAAACCCCGTCATCATCCACCTCATGCCCAGTCAACACTGAGTCATCACTGGGTCATTTTCAATTCATATCCCACGTGTTAGAAACTCATTAGATGCCAAATATAACCAATAATATGCCGTCATATGTCACAAATTGTATGTTTCCATGTGTCTTTAATGTTAAGTTGACATGTGTCATGACCTCATTCATTTCCATGTGTCATATTATCATTCGTTGGTTTTCATGCCTTGGAATATCTTTGAGAATTTGGCTAAGTATGGGAGATGCGACGAGAGGGGAGGAGGGAAAATTGTGGGTATTGGAAGTCGAGGGGGTAGTTTGTAGGCTATGGGGATAGGTTGGTGGGTTGGGGAGTGAGGTGAGTAAGGAAGTGAGGGATGACTAGTGTCCATCCGCCCACAAGCTATATTAATTTAAAAAAAATTAAGTAGGTAGAGGGTAAGGAGATGAGAGGGGGAAGGGGTAATTTGGAAGTGGAGGAGGGATAAGAGTGATGTAGGGTGATGTAATGGGGAAGGGAAAGTGTAGGAAGAAGATTTAGGAGGATAGAGGATTCACGGGATGGAAAGGTGAGGGAAATGAGGAGATGAGTCCTCCAACCCGCGAACTTGATGAGGATATGAGTAGTTAGGGGGAAAGGGGAGAAATGTAGACGATGTAAGTGAGGGAGGAAAAATGTAGATAATGGGAGAAGGGTTGAGGAAGGTGAGGGGGAAGGGTGAAGGAGTGTTATGGGTGTCTGCCCCCCTACCATAGATTGAAATATGGCTTGAAATATGGCTAAGTATGGGAGGATAAGGGATAAGGGAGTCGAGAGATAAGGAGAAAAATGGTTAAGTGTTGAGATGGATAGAGGTGAAAGGTGAGAGAAATAAGTGATGAGAATACTTAGCCAAAATTCAAAAAAGGATAGAAGAACATAATACTTAGAAAGATTCTTCAAATTTGGATCTTTGGACCAGATTGTGAATAACTTAGGTATACAGAAACAAATTTATGATCCGAAAAATGAGTGGTGAAGCTGAGACTAAGGGTTGCATAGTGAAATTATAAAAGTTCAAAAATGTCTTATTTTATATCAAGGATTTTATGAATCCAAGGAGCGGGAAAATATAGATGCCTAAATTTTGGTCAACAATAGGCCAATTCCCAAGTCAAGGATTGTTTCCAAAGAAGGCCCTCTCTAGACCATGTAGTGATTATGAGGTGGATTGGGAGAATTACTCTTGGGCATGTGGTTATTGGCATATCAAGGGCTCATATTGTCTCATTTATGGGTGCCTTTGTGGAGGGTGTGTTGCATCCCTTCGTTTGCAATGAGACATTTTCCCAAGCCCTTTATTTTCCTTTCCTTTTTTTTATGATCCAAACATTGAGTGCTACATGAACTAGACAGAAAAAGAGAACCACAATGCCATTTGAAGTTAGAATACATTGAGTTCTATGTGCACTGGAAGTTAAAGAACACCTCCATGCATTCTCCCATCAAGTGAGACACTTTTTTATTTATTTTCTTTTAAAAGGTCCTTTATTTTTTTCAAAGAGAAGCGTTTCATGGCTTTTAGGACCTTAGGGAGAGAATCTAGAAGGATCAATTATGAATTTTAATTTTTACAGTGCTAGTTGCAACACCTCTGGGTCTTTAGCCCATTCTTCCCATGAAATGAGGTACAAACCCTTCTTGGAGTCAATGAATCCAAAAACGAAAAAGATGAGGGAATGAAGGGGAAGAAGTGTGAAAAGTGGTAAGAATAAGTGGCAATGGTGTTGACACCCAAAAGCGCAACATTGAATCCTTGCATGCAAATTGGTTGCAATGCCTTTTACTTATATATATTTAATAATATACTAAATAGGTGGTACCCCGTCATGTGAATAATGATTAAGGATGCCTCGTCTTTTATGCACTCACGTCTATTTTGCAAAAATGAATCTACAGTTTTTAAAATTTGAAACCACTTTCCAAGTGAAATGGGCAAATGATAGGTTTATTGAATATTTAATTTAAAGAAGAAATGGAAAAGGTGTTGTTTTAATGAGCATCTTGGTTTATTCTGCTTCACATATATTTTGACGTGTTGATTCAGATTCCAAGCATGGCCTATATACAATTATGGCATATTGCACTTATGATTTCTTGTTATTATCATGCACAATTGTTAAAAGTTTTAAAAGGTGGAAAACCTTCCATAGCAAAGAATGTGGGACATTTCATATTTTGTGGTAAGTATCAAGCATGCACATAAAAATTAGGGTTTTATGGAAGGTGGAAAATTCAACTTTGTATTGAATTGTTATTTGGTGGCCTACCTAGTAGACTACGCATTGGCCGTTCTCGTACTTGGTTGTAGTTGATGAAGTTGAAGGAAGAAATGACGTGCAATTATTGCACGCCGCTCTAACCTTACCTAGAGGTCGTCACCCTCACTTGGTTGCATTCATGTTGGTTTCTTTGGCTGGTGCTGATCCCATTTTTCTTGGCCTTGGAGGGGATAGTCATGTTATTTTGTTTCCTAGCATTTTGCACACAGGTATGATGGCTCTTGCCTCTCCATTCATGAAACAGAGTTGTGCTCAGAATAAAAAATTAATGTTGGATCTTAGATTTTCTTACGGGTTGTGTGTGCTTTCCGAAGTTTAAATGAATGTTGTGGGTGTCGACTGTGCAATTGCGTTTGAGTGGGGTTTCTCCCTGTTGGCATTTAAAAGTGTTTCAAGATGATGAATGGTCGAAATTTCCTTTTTGTTTCGTGGGAATTGCATCCAGAATGTGTTCTTCTCTGTTACTATGCATGTTAGCAAATGATTATGGAAAGTATTTTTTAGGGTTTCAACTCATCTCTGGACATTAAAAATTGCAAGGGTTTCTTTTGTTGTGAACAAAAGAATGGTCGTTTTCTCAATACAATTACCTAGTCTTGGAAGATTTGTTCTCCTTCAAACTACCCGTCAACTGTTGTAAATGTATGGTTGTATTGCAGCCACCATGAGAGGCAAGTGGAGAGGTCTGTGATAAGAGATAGTTGAAATGTTTTTTGTTTATAAACCCTTTGAGGGGTTTTCCTTTGAGTTTGCCCAGACCTCAAGTCTTTTATTGATGTTTGGAAATTTTCTAACTCTAATCTTTATGTGGGTTATGGTGATTAACCCGATGGTGGAGAAGATGGTTATATACATGAAGTATTGCATCTCATTTGTTATATATCCATGGGGATTTTCTATATTAAAGTTATATGATGATAAAACAATCGCACCAATTCCACATGGGTTTCGAACCTAGTCTGTTTTCACAAAAAATTTTGAAGTTTGTGATATCAACGTTGTATGTTGAAAGGTGTTGGTTTATGTTGTGTTATAAGTCTCCCATTGTGTGCTTGATATAGTCTAGTTTTAATTATTGGAATTGATTTGTTAGCATTCTATTATATAAAAAAAAAAATCTGTGAATAAAGGAAATGAAAATTGTACAGTTGACAGTCTTGGAGCTTCCCTAGGGTTTTCAACAGTTATGTTTTGGATTTTAAATATTGAATAGAGAAAAGATTGGCAAATGGCGGTGATGATGGCATTTTTTTGGATATTATTGCATATAATAGAAAAATAATCGTTATTTTCCCTTTCATTATACCATTGTTCACACACTATATGCCCCTCACTTTCCAAAATACATTTTAAACACTCCCTGTTCTATTATTACGAATTTAAAATTATTTTGGGAAAGAAAAAAAAGATTAATATTAAACAAATAAAAGCGACCTAATGACTGGTGTTTGAAAGTGAATATGGATATAGTATCTATTACTTCTGCATTTGCTTGAACAATATTCGTTGGTCATTTCCCTATCCATGCTACCATTTTTCGCACATTATAAACCCCTCATTTTCCCAATAACCCTACCACTCCTTGTTCAAATGGAAAATTGATTGTTGAGTGTTAAGATATTGATGGATGGATTTCATGTGCTTCTGTGGTGAATAATAGAGACAAAATTTTGATTTTATTTAGGTAGATGTTGATGCATGGATTGTTAAGATTTTTTCATAACATGTTTGGATTATTGCCTTAGTATGAGTTTCTTTAATAGAGGGAGTGATGGAAGAGGTGGAAATAGAGGTAGAGGAAATTGGCAAAGAGGCCATAGAAGGCAACAATTTTCAATACATTTTGATGTTGATCCACAAGAATTAAATCATCTCTTTCAAGCTGGGTTATTCAACATAGTTGGCCTTGGGATCCTACATCCCCTACCTGAGAGACCTCCCTTTTAGCCACATCAAAAATTTTCTGGTATCCGTGTTCCCCCTCATGTGTCTATGAAGCCAGAACCGTCTGCCAATGATGGTTGGAAAGAGATTGTCTAGAAGCCTACTTCTCATCACCATGGTTTTCCTACTGTGTCTCTTCCATTACCCCCTCCTCCACCACCAAAAAATCGAATTGCCATGTTGTCTCACCCATGTAGTCTTCTCATGCCAATAAGAGGATAAAAACAGATGTTCCCAAGCCCGAGCAAGATAAAGTAAAAGGAGTGGCTACTCCTTCCAAGTCATCTAGAGAATCCTCTAAATATGTGTCCTCTCGTCTTCATCTCAAGGATGATTGTTCTTGTGTTATCAGTGAAATCCAACCTAAAGGCTCCAATTAGCCCAAGGTTGCCACTGAAATATCAAAAGAGGATAGCAGTGAAAGGAGGCCAAATTCCTCTCACAATAAATATAGTTTTTAATGATGATTTATGTTATTTTTTATGAGGACAATATTTTTACTTTGATAATGTTTTGGACAACATTCATATATTTAAGTAGCTTTGGACAACATGGATATAATGCTACTTTTGGATATGGCCATGTTATATGTTGCTGATATTTAAATATTTGATCATAAATGTGAGAATGGGAGTTACAAGGAGGATATTTGAATCAAATGATTAGAGTTTTACTTTTCATGTTTAATGATTATTAAAAGAAATGGAAATGGGAGTCACAAGGGGTCCCACCTATTTAGTTATTATTTAATAAGACCCTTATTTATATATACTATTATTATTATTCTCAACTAATTAGTTGAGCTAATTTGGCTTAACTAATGAAAGGTAGTTGAATTACCATAAATTATTGAGAAGGAATAAAATATCAATCAAATGAAGAGACAAAGGGGAGAGAATAGAAGGGGAAATAGAACCATAAGGTTTTCTCTATACTAGTGAGATACTTTCATTTTCATTGATTTTGAGTTTTCTAGAAAGCTTAACCCTCTTGATGACAACAAGGTCTTATTGAAGGGGCAACATGATTCAAAAACTATATCACATATTTCAACAACTTGTTTTAAAGGTGTATGATTTATCTTTGGCAGTCTATGTGTTCTTGTTTGTTTATGAATTAAATTTCATGACTGATAAAGAATATCTTCTAGAGTCAAGTGACATCATTTTGTGGCAAGCTGAACCAAATCTTTAGCTTCAATTTTCTTTTGTTGTCAGAATCTTTTTGTATGGTTCCCATCGAAGGCTTCTAAATCTGAATTTGGTCCCTACCCTCGCAGGGGTTTGTAAAGAGAATTCAGTCTTGTATCCCAGAATGAAATCAATAAAAAATAAGATTACTATTTCAGTCTCACATATGTATTTTAATGATTTGGTTCACTTTTTTTCTTTTATCTCCATGTACACACTCATTTAATTAATTTTATCTCTTTTTCACAATTACATACAATATATAAAAAACCAGCCTTGGTCCCTTGTACATAATACTTGTGGATTAAGTGATTGTTTTTAAGGATACAAACCTAGGTTAACATTCCCAACTATCTTTCCTTAGACCGATAAGATTTGAAAATGCTTGAGTAAGGTTTTCCATACCTTTTCCTCAACATTTATTTGGCAACCATATCTTCCATATCTCCCTAGTTGATTGTATTCACGATCATCTTACATTTTTTTGTTTAGTCTAAATACTCCTTGATTTATTTTCCCATGACAGTACCTGCTACAAGACAACCCAATATTGGAGACGGTCTTGATGACCAAACTAACATTGCTTTGACCTTATTCAACACTATTTTAGAAACGACTAGTACTCGTGCTAAACTTGAACGCTCTTGGGAAGTAATTGAAAGGGATATAAGTATCCATGAACATTGGGAATATAGGAAAAGGCATTCCAAAAATAAAAAATAACCTCCCTTTTCCTACTTCTTTGGTCTTTCATTTCATGTCCTCTAATCCTCGCATATCTTGAAGGAGAAGAGGGTTGTCCCCTTAATCTACCCCTATTTTTGAAATAGGAAGGAGGAAAGTAGTCTTATCGACACAAGAAGTGTTAATCCCCAAAATTGGCTCATTACCCCTTAACTGGGGCATATTATATTAGTAATTTTATTTTATTTATGTCGGCTTTAGGCCATTAGTACCTACTAGTCTCCTATATATACCAAGGAGACATTTTCATTTTGAATCATCTTGTACTTGAACATTTAAGTGGGGTAAAAGGAGGTTGCCCCCTCGAAGAGGATTATTATCTGAAATTATCTCTTTTTCAAGGTGTTGAGTAATTTTTTTGAGGTTTTTATATGCTACATTGATATTTGGTTCTTAACATATGGTATCAGAGATCAAGGTCTTGGGGTTTCGCTGCTACATCTGAGACACCTTGGAATTTTCTCTATAACTGTTTTTCTACAACATTTCAGAAGGAACGTCTTGGAGAATATTTAGTATATGGATCAAGGTATGTTGAGTTAAAAATTGATCTCCCGAGGCCTTATAATTTCAAAGATACATCCTGTAAAGGATAGGGTTCTGGAATCATCCTGAACTGAGTCATTGCGGAATTTTCACTATAAACATTTTTCTATAACGTTTCAGACCCTTCCCTCTGGAGTCCATTTATAGAAATTAATAAGGTATCTATGGTAAAAGGTTTAGCTTCTGGATCATCTTACATTTGTAGATACACCTTGTGTAAACTGGGTATCTGACTAGTCCTATTGACTAGTCTCAAGAATGAGTTCTAGGTAAAACAATCAACTTCTTCCTAGAGTATCCAAATTGAGTGGGACTGGTTGCATTGGATCATGGATAGTATTTATTATTTTGGGTGCAAGTTTCAGAATTTTATATCAATTATTTTGTGCGGGGCACACTATACAAGTGAGATCTCCTGGAAAGGCCAAAAATAGACAAGTTGTGGGGAAGTTACTGTAAATTCCACTTGTCACATCCAATTTTGATTAGACCTATGGCATTGCAGAGAAGAAATATCAGATAACTACATAAAATAAAGTTTCATACCCAGAAGGGCCAAAACTTGGGAGATACAATAGAAGAAATATTGTCTAGCAGAACCACCTCAAAATCAAGGTTCAAAAGTGATACTTGGCCAACATGCCACCCAAAAAGGGAACTTCTA
>ML811276.1:134678-148004 GCA_009831015.1 Picea engelmannii
AAGGAGACATTTTCATTTTGAATCATCTTGTACTTGAACATTTAAGTGGGGTAAAAGGAGGTTGCCCCCTCGAAGAGGCTTATTATCTGAAATTATATCTTTTTCAAGGCGTTGAGTACTTTTTTTGAGGTTTTTCTATGCTACATTGATATTCGGTTCTTAACAAGAAGGTACTCTTAGGTGAGATTTATATGATTTCGACAATTCACCTTTATCACCCATACCTATCACTTTCAACATGGCATATGCGGATAGTGGTAGTGGCACCGGAGGTGCTTCCTCCTTGCAACCTTCTGCTTCATCAATAATTGGTAGTATATATAAGGCAGTAATTCAATATGATTACTACATGATCAAAGAATATAGATATAAATATGATAGTTGTTTTAGTTGTTACAATTTGGACAATGGAGACTATATATTCAAGTATTTGAAGATGTTCGATAAAAAATGCATTGTAACTAACACATGCCATGACACTTCTTAGTCCTCATCATATAATATAACAGGTACAAATTGCTACTTAATATATCTAGAGTATGGAAATGTAACATATGTAACAAATTACTTCACATGGCATTCCATTGCAATATGTGTCAATACTTGAGAATGAATTCTTCGATATGGTTGTTATATCTTCTTGGTTGTTGATGACCATTTCCAAGAAGTGATCTACCCATAGTGATTATTTACTCTTGCAGGTTTCTTACATTTGGAACATCTGTCTGATAGATGATTATGCTTTCCACAATGATCACATGGATAAAGATCAAAACAATGATCCTCCATGTGGCCAAATTGATGACAATGTTAGCATTTAGGAATCTTATCTTGAACTAGAGAAGATGAATATGAATTTTCTTAAGGGAATCCAACACTTTGGAACTGGATTAGTTTGGAATAATCCGTATTGTGAGAGATCACTTTCATTTGGTATCCAAGACCTGTTTTGCACTTCTTGTTGATGATTTCTTCTCAATGTCTGATGATGGGATTGAAAAGTGCAAGCATAACTTATTTATGACAAACTTCATATTCATTTTAATCTACTTATTAAGTGGCATCACTTATTTGATCATGTGCTAGCTACTGATAGGAATCATTCTCAAATTCAAAAAGAGAATTGTTCTGAACAAGGACTAGTTCAAAATGTTGATTGTTTTGTTGTATTTCATCTTGTTAGAGTTCTGATTCAAGCTAGAGAAATTCAATTTTGTCTTGCGAATATTTAAACAGTTTAGAACATTAATGAGAGGTTTTTTGTCAATTGTGACCATATTTTTAGAGAGTATTAGAGTATTTAGTAACTCTAATAATTCATCAATTCAATCCATTTAAAGAATGATGTAGACCTCGAAGGGTTTATTACAACTCCACCCTTTAAAAATCACACTCAACAATTCAAACTCATCTAAAATGCACCCATTTACAACATAATTCAACTTTAAAAAGTACAAGTAAACTTAAAAAAGACTATTTGCAAGTTACAATTATTCTTGATTTTGGAGTTGAATTGATCTTCAATATTCTCATCAATGCTTGGAGTCTTTCGACCTCTATGATCTTGAAAATCAACCTTTTATTGGCATCTGGTTACTGCAAATCCCAAGATATATAAAGGCCGATAAAGGATTTGCAACAACTCAACAATCATATTCTAATGAATACAATGAAGACTACCTTAATTATTTATGTATGGACTATTGGGCACCTGAAAAAAGTGAAACTATAGTGTAGAGAAGACTAGAATTTTAATGCCATGGTAGAGACAACCTTAATTATGCAGTGTGCTCAGGTTAGATGTGCTACAACTATGCAAAAGAGTGTGAGATATTTTATCTCTACTTGGCATGTATTCAAATTCCTACCTTTTGAACTCTTACTATGAATAGTGTGCAAAGAGGACACACTGAAACAATTTGACCTAGGCATGAATTCTTGTGACATGAATTCCACAAAATTGTGTCCTCCTTTGGTTTGTTACCGTTACACATTATTTTGGTCACTCTTATGATGACTTTACTAGCATGTGATCAGGCTCTCAAAATCATCTTTTTCCTCAGAAAAGTGACTGCTTTCCTCCTCTGCAAGACTACTTTTTAGAAGGACGCTACTATTGCAACTAACTAATTTGACCAACTTATTGACCTCTATTGGAGATAAATTTAGAATAATCTTACATTGACAATAGTGGAAAAATGATTATTTAACTCTTTCTACATCAAGCGAGAACCTCTCTTCTATTTGGTTGGAGTATGCTAAGTCATAATGCTTTGGATGGAAAGTATTGACATCAAAGCAAGTAGAAAGAATTATTGTACACTTCACCTATTCCTAGAGAGAAAATAGAAAGCATAGTTAAATCCCACCGTGGTCATTTATTGAGGCCTCCTCTTCATTTCATCCCAATGAACCAGACAAAAATATGTCCCATATTGATGCCTACATTTCTATAGTGGGATCATAGGTCAAAATTGATGGAAATACAATTCATTTATAATAGTCAGTCTTATAGAGGGAATAGTTATAGATTTCATTTGATAATGACATGCTCTCAATTTGGTGCTTCCCCTCTCAATTCAATGGAATATTCATTCCACCAATAGATATAGAGAATAGGTTGGGATTCATTTTGATCAACTAGTACATGAGAGACCTTGCCACAACTACAAATATTATGCCAAATATTTTGGTTTCCTAGACTACATGTTAGATAAAATATATATAGACAAAAATTATTGTACCTTACATTACATTGTATAAATGCAATTCCATGCCAATGCAATGCTGCTGTTACTGAATATCAAAATGTGGGAAAAAATCTTGGACACAAAATTATGGAGGCATTATCAACATTTTGATTATGTTTCTTTCACCTGAAACTGATCTTCTACTTTCGTGCTTCAATCAATCCACCACCACTTGGAAAACCAACAATGGACTTTATAAACACTCAATCAATGATAACCACCCAGTAAGCACCACCCACACCACCGGTTGTTGTTTTTCTTTATTGTGTTTAACATGAAGAAACATTATGTATGATGGAGTATTTGAGTAACCCTTCTTGATTGTGAGTTATAGCATAGTGACCACACTTGGTAGTGGGTTATCATATTAACTAAACCTTGGGAGAATGAGTCATATGTCGGTGAAGTTTCTGAGTCATTTTACACAGACCAGGGTGTGTATGATTATAGTAGTAGAGATCGATGCAAGAAAATGAAGGAGGAGCCAAGAGAGGTAAATGGGGGATGGATAGGAAATGCATAGAAAGAGGAAACCCAAAACTTGAAAATTATAGAGGATGGAAGACTAACAAAAATGGGTACAAAGAATCAAGCAGAGAGACATTTTTTCATGTGGGAATGAAAATACCCAAGGGAATAAATGAGAGGCATTTTTGGATGAGACAAAGAATCATGGAGTTAAACCATGACACTATGTAAAACTACCATAGCTTAATTTAATCCCTAAGAACTATAGGCTCTTTGATACCACTATTAGAATGCAGTCGAATGGAGATCAACATGATATTCATTTTATTAATATGAAACAAATATAAATACATGATCTATGACCTTTGGATTCATCTTCTAAGAGGTCTCTTGGAATCATGATGACAGTTCCTATTCACTTGTGACTTTTCATATTCCTTCTCAAGTGAGCAATACAAAACACCATAACCCTAACAGATTATGCTTCCAACAAAAACCATAAGAAAAAGAAGGCATGCCAAAGAAAGCTACAAACAAATCTTAGTCTGGGACATAAAATTGCTTTAGTCCAATCATAGAAGTACAAAAACATGTAGGTATATTTACTTCATTCAACTTAGTTTCTTATCACAAGAGGTACTAATCAAGAAGAGTATTGGTTTTCCTAATTTCTATTCCAAACAAAAACAACTTCATAAAATTTCAAAGGAAAACAAAGCTCATGCAATTAACAAAACAATTAGCCAACTAGCATGAACAATGAAAGAGGAATAGCTTATAGGAGAAGAAATCCAGTGGGAAACCAACACTACTCATTGGGAGGGATCAATTGTGCATGACTAGAAGGGCCTTACCAACAAGGAATTTAAAAAAAAGACACCATAGGGATTGACCATGATGGAAAACCTATTGTGTAGGGTTGAGAGCCAAGAGTTGTTGGAGAATGTACAGGTGCAAAAAATGATGACCATGCATTGGAACTAATGTACCAATTGGTTGTGGATGGTGTAATTTACAAGTGACACCATTCCATTCCAATCGTATGCACAGTAATTTTTATTCTGCATGTCATAAATAATCTCATGGGAAATATTACATTAGTAAATTATCCTTTTAGAGATATGATAATATTATGTGATCAAACTTAAACATAGCTCATGCCACAAATGATCAGGGTTGAAGGAAGTTGTGGATGCAATAAATTCAGTCCTAACCAAGAGAGTACTGTCTAGAAACAATATTAATGGATTATTTAGGGCCATATTTCCCATGCCATTGATTAGAGAAATCAGATTGCATTTCTAATCAAAACTACGTGGAGTATATAACTTATGTTATAGGGAAACAAACAACTGCAATATTAAAAAGAGAAGTTTTATCATTACAATGTAAATAATACTCACTAATTGATGCACACAAAAATGATCCACTATAAACCAAGTGAAGTGGTTGTCTAAGACATCTATACCTGCCCATCCTACACTTCTTTCTTTGTCTCTTAGACAATGGAACTTACATGTAGCACTAAATTTCCAAGTAACAAGTTCATGTTTGGATTATATAAAAGTACAATAGGACACAAAAAGATAGGATATGAAGAACAAACTATTAAAGAAATATAGAGAATATATCTCTCTTTTGTAATTCTCACATTGCAAGTAAGATATAAGAATACACTTAATCGAAATGTTTCGTTAAACATTGTATATAACTGTATAGACCATAACATGATAGAAACAAACAAAATATGATGGGAAATATAGGGTCTTTCAAGTTGTTCAAACAATTATTTTGCCTATAAAAATCCCCATACAAACATAAATATCTTTGATAAGAATTGTATAATGTAAAAAAAAAAAATTGTTTTCATTTTTGATCAAGACAATAGATCAACACTTGTAATTCATGTTGACTTATTCTTAGAGGACACTTATCTTTGTTTTTTGAAAATGATGTAGCCTGGCATTTCACATTAATAAAACCAAAAATTTCAGATCTTTATCCTAGATAGTATTATAAATATTAACGAGCTACATTGTTTCTGAAATCCCTAAACTATTAGAGCCAAAGTTCCCCAAGATACTCCATTGAGGACTAGAAAGGAAATAACATGGGATTGCAGATAATAACCTGTTGATGGGATTGAATTTTCCAACAACAATAAGGGGTATTCCCCGATACAAAGTCCTAATTAGACTATGCACCGTTTGGTTTAGGATACCCATTCAGATTCTGGCCTAGATTCCATTACTGGTTATGAGGGTGAAGATGGATGGTTATGAAATGTAAATATGTAGATGAAGACTATGTATGAAAATAAATCTAATTTACTTCTAATCTATCCTATTCTATCCTAGCTAGGAGAAATCTATAGTAACCAAATGAGTTGTAATGAAACTAAACTCTACTATAAACCCCACTCATATAGCTATAATAAAGGTGAAAAGTTAGAAACACATGCATATAAATATATTTTTTCATACATAACAACTCATGTGCTTAGGAATTATAAATTATAATAAGAAATCACAAAACTACATAAGTGACATAGATTTCATTATGTTAGTCTATAAGAAAACACATCCTTACAATCCATGTGAACATCATACATTATTCTTGAAATAATTTACAACAAAACAATAACACATGCAAGTTCTTCTCTCTTTCCAACAATAGCCTCGAGGGCTTCTCAATATTCATTAACTCAACATTTTCTCCAAAAAAGAGTTCTAGAGTGTATACAGAGCTTGAAGAGCCCTTTCTAAGTGGGTCTCTTCCCATATTTATATAATTATTCCTAACTTTTGAATGTGACTTCTTGTATTCCCCCCAAATAAATTATTACAAAAGGTGGCCTTTCAAATTCCCTTCCTAGGATAATTACATATGTAGGGGGAAAAGACAAAACTAAGGGTGGTTGTAAAAAGACAAAATAGAATGTGGTTAACAAAAATTTCTAATTGCTATTTTGTCTCTTTCATGGACTCTTGTCTCGAATGTATGCTATCCATATTTCTAGTTGATCATACAGTGATGAGATCTGGCGGTATGCTAATTCCTCAAGGGAAGTTGCATGCATGGTTGTGTTGTCTTTGAGGGTCTATATTTCCTTTGATAACATAGCCATGAATGCTTGAATCATAGTATGGAATTTGGTTGGTTGTATGAGGTGTTTCTCAATTAAGTCCATCGTTACTATGGCGGATGATTTGATGACTTTGTGTATGTGGCTTATGTTTTCCTGTATCTTATCAACCAAATATTCCATTATGAGATTCTTTCCGAGCTCTTATAACTGGGGAAGTGAACACCTCTTTATCAATTCTTGTGATTCTTTGTGAAAGAGTGAACATGTTCCCATCAGGAGAGTTGTCTCTCTATCCTCCATTTGTCTAGCTTTCTTACAATGCTCTAATGAACAAATTTCTATTTTCATTTCCATTCTTGAAGGGAAAGGGAGTTCATCTAGTGCGTCGTGATTTTTTGCAATCCACCTATCTATATCATCTATGATCTCATGTATTGTGTTAATTTCTTTATTCTTGGCCTTTCCTCTACTCTGTTGATCGATGACGGTGGCAACTGTTTCATGCAACATGTGTAGATGGGTATATATGTCAATGATAGCCTCTTCTAGCTTTGTTATGACATTCTCTATGCTAGCCTTGAAATTTTACAAGCTTCCCTCATTGATGTTTACTTGTTAGATCCATTCCTCTAGTTATCTAATCCTTGCCTCCTTCTCCTGGTTTTGTTGGCATAAATTTCAGATGCCATCTTCAATGGAATTCATGAAATCTCAACCAATAGAGGCTATGGCGACCGTGTCTTCAATGACATTTCCTGTTATGGGGGTTTTCATGAGAACTAAAATTGAATTTGCCCCAGTCACCGACACCTTCTTCACTTGTTCTTGCACAATTCTACCAGACACATTGTCGTATGTGAATTTATTTAGGTTGGGTACTTCACTTGGCCTGAATGGAGTATAACGTCCCAAACCCATCCTATTGAATGGTTTATGTCTGTCGACACCTACTGTTGATATCTATGGGATATCAATGTCCATCACTTGAGCATCACCGTTTCTTGTTTCAAGATCCTTCTTTTGTCACTCTTCTTCAGCTGGTTTATCGAAAACCTTCTTAGCTTCCTTTTCTGGTGTCTTTGTCGCTACTGCTGCATCTACTATCACCTTCTCGACTATTTACTTTTTTTTTTAAATTCCTTTTGGGTAGATACCTTTTCTTTTTCTTCTTTTGTGACTATTGTTGCATCGAATTTGTCCTTGGTTTTATCCTCTTTGGTTTTCCTCTTATTCTTAGTGACGTCATTCTTCATTTTGTTCACTTTTTCCTTCCTTCTCTACTTCTTATCTGCTATTGTTTCATCTTCCTCAATATATCCTAATTGTACATATATAGTCGCAGGAGATCCTTTTTCTACTACCTCTAATTCTCCTTTCTTTCTGGCCTCTTCTCTTTCTCTTTCTTCATCAACGATCCTCCCTATGGGCTTCCACTCCTTTTGAAATTGACTTCATCATAGGTCCTGGCGCTGCAGTGCATTTCTTTGTCTTCCAAAACCTCTGATGTGTATTCCCACATTATGTCAATATTGCTGAAATGCTCTTTGAAAACCTTCTTCAGATCGTGCCTCTTGCACCTCTCTTCCCCAAAGTGGTATGACAATAACATGTCGACCTATTCTTGGGCATGCTTTGTATTTTTCGAATAAATAGGAACCAATGTACAATGGGAGTGGTGGACATATAGCCTTCTTATCCTGATAAATCATCCTTCCAACTCCATCGATCACTATTTGATAAGCCACTTCCTAAAGCATTAGTTTTTTTGATAAAAATTGAGGAAGTATATGGGAGGATTTCATAGCTTCATACACCTTGATATAAGTGTCATGTTCCATCAAGTACTAGTCCCCAATCCTCTTGATGATGGCTATTTATTTTTCAGTCGTACATGGGGCTGACATGCAAAAATTGAACTCGTACAATGAGGGTAGGAAATTATTGTAGATTTTTTGGTACTATATTTTGTACTTCTTCTCCAAGAGCACTTTGAAATATATACGAATGGTTGCGTTTGTTGGCTTCCATTCCCAACCCATATTTGGGTATTGGTGGGCTACACAAATGATTTCTATGAGGTAAGAGGACATGTAGAAACTCAGGAATGTCCCAGGCGAGGATTCTACTACCGTTTTGATGGATTCTACTAGGTTTTCTTACAAGATGTCATCCCAGTTGAATGATGATCCTTTATCTATGCAGTAGTGATTCAATGGAACATATGATGGGGGGAATTTGGAGGAATCTAGTTCTATATACAACCTGCATAACATGGCCATCATGTACTGATAAGTCTTTCTTAGTGCGTCTGTGGGGTATTCTTGAGTGGTTCTGAACTTTAATTGCTTATTAGGCTTGTACCATATGGGGCATAACTCTTTGCTTGTATGCTTGAATTCAACAAGAATCTCACAGTCTATCTTATTAGTTCCCTTCTCTAGATGATAACACTTGGTTAGGTATTCGAGTCAGAATGATGCTATGGGTTGTCTCCTAGAGTTGCAAATATAAATGTTCCCAAAACATACATGCTTCAGTATCGAGGAGATGGAATCAACACAAGGGAATACAACAACGTAGGATGCTACTCTATGAATTCCATATTTTCTTATGTTCTTGAAAATTTTGAGTTTGTCTTGGTCTTCTTCATCAATGGTGAAATTATGTTTTTTGAACATTTGATATATGTCTCCCCATTTGTGGGTATATTCTACCTATTTTACAAATTCAGAGGTGTCATTATAAATTTCCCCAACAATTTCTGGATCATCTTCAATCTAGTGGCCTCTCCTGGAGGCCTCAGTGGCATGTACCTTTATATCTATCTTGTTCCTCGAGGACATATCTAAATATTCAAAGAAAAGATAATTTTAGTGCAAATAAAAAGCCAAAATTGATACATACATATTCAAAAATCATTTTTCTAAGCATCTCAAGTGAAATAATCAAGGAATATCTTGTATTAATATTAGGTGTGAGGTCATCATCATACGAATAAGGTATGATTGCATGCATATTTTAAGTATTAATGAAAAGGCATGAGAAAAATCGAGGTTCAAGAGGACACAAAGTTTAAAACTAGAGAAGTTTCTATGAAAAACTCCAATGGAAATCAAAGGAGTTAAATTTAAGTGCACCAATGGACCATATTGCATACCAGAGGGCTTAGTGAAAAATTTCCATGTATACCAAAATAAGTCATGGAAAAACATTGGGAAATTTCATATGAATGTCTCCAAGTGGATTGATGAAACTTGAGTGAAGTGCGCCGATATGTAAGTATAAGAAACCATGGGTATTGATGTTAACTCGTCCAGTGAGAATCAAAGGATTTATACTAAGTGTGTTTATGGTTCCTTTTTTGTACCAAAGGAATTTATGTGACAGCTTCCAAGTGCATCGAAGCAATTCTTACCAAGTTTATCGATGGGTAATGTGGAAACTAGAAAATTTTATCTCAACTCCTCCGGTGAAAATCGGAGGACTTAGTGCCAAAATCCCCAAATGAACTAGAGGCCTTAATGCGAACATTGTCAGTTGGGACAAAACACTTCATAACAACTCCCCTCAGTTTACAAAGTGATTTTTCATAAATTAGTTAAGTCTTGGATCGGGGTGTTAGTTCAAAATATTGGGTTGAATTCTAAGTCCTTAAGAGACTGAATCTTCATCCTTCGATAGATTACTTCCATGATAAATGAAGTCCAAGTTTGGATACTTTCAAACAACTTGAGTGTTTGTTTTAGGGTTTCCCTTATTTAGAAGGAAAAAAAAAATTCAGTCTAGTGGCTTATCATCGTGAATGGTTAGAGACACAATTACACTCATTCTGTGGCCAGGGAAATTGAGGGAGAACCAAAAGAGAGTGATATGCTTAATTCTAGGTGTTGGAGAAACTTGCAGGTGATCGTCATATATGGATATTTCGGGGTGGATATGGTCATGGAAAAGGAGAACACCTGGAAGCAAAGGGTCGAGGTACACAGGTGGGTATGAGATTGCAGAGTTGGGTGATCAATTCAATATATCAAACAAAACCCTACCCTTTTGAAACTGTGACATTGTTATGTGGATTAGGGCTTAACTAGACATCTTCCACGTGGATGATGGCTATGCATGGAGGGTGAGGGAGATTTGATATTTCTTTCTTGTTTATTAGTGATATCCTTCCTCTTCGAGCACTTGGTAGACAATGTTATGATTTGGTGGAAGACACTATTTTATAGACAATGGGAAAATAAATGCAGTCAAATGTTTTAAATGGATTTCACCGGTGATGTTGGATGAAATTCCTTTAGTACACACTAGAGGAATTTGTATCAAAGTCTCCGATGTGTACTAGAGGACTTAATACAAATTCTAACAATTTTTATTAGAAGGTAAAGTGTGAACTCCTCCGGTTTGACTGGAGGATTTTATACGAACTATTCCTGTCAAACTGGAGGATTTTATTTGAAGTTGCACGATGGTGCTTTGAAGAAAATTGCAAGAAGATCCCTGATGGTTACTAAAGTTGTTGGAGGGAAATCCTCCGGTGTACACTGGAGGAGTTTGTGGTATCTCTTCCAGTATACACCAGAGGTGTTTACACTAAATCGTCCGAAAACTAAGAATTCAACTTAAAAATTTCTTAAATGTCTAGAGTCAACAGATGCAAATTTGGCCAAAATTTGGAACTTAAAGTGGCTTTCTTATAGAGGGGGGAGAGATCATTCTCAAAAACTCAAGTCAATAGGTTTTCAAAGAAGAGAGAAAATAAAATGTTCTCCATTTTCTTGGGTGAGGGCCTTTCAAGAAGAAAACACAAGAAAAAGGAGGGTTGTGGTGCCTCGCATAAAAAATAGTGACACACTGGGAAAATACATGAATATATACAGAGATGGTATCCAACCATGAACTTTTGAGGAAGGAAGTGTTGTAATGCATGAACAAAGAGAGAAATAATAGGTCCCATAGTTTTTCAAAATGCAAATTTTGACGAGACAAAATTCTCGTGATAAAAAGAAGAGATTAAAGCCATACCTAGAACATATTTCCCATTAACACATAAATTTTCACATGGAAATAGTTCCTGAGAGGAACAAGGAATAATACATGAAATTGGGACATCAAGAATGTTGAAAATACAAGTTGTTATGCATTTCTCTAGTGTTTCTCCATTGCTAGCAAGTGTCCATAGCCCCGATGGAGTCACAAGCCTTTATCCACTTCCATTGAGCATCCATAGACTCGATGGAGATACTCGCATGTCCCATGTGATATGGAATTCATTTCCGCAAGCCTTTACCTTTTTAAAAATAAATTCTCTTGTGTTCAAAGAGAGGTGGATGGGGGAATTCTAGTCTTCCTTTAAAGGCACGAGGGATGACACCTATGATGATGATATTTTCCAAATTGATTATAGATTAGCGAACTCCCCGAGTGACATTATCTAGAGTAATACAAGTGTCTTTCCCAAACCATTTATTTTTAGACCATAAAACACAAAACATATGTTCTAAGACATGGTCTTTCTTTGTCACATTTTAAATGTACAATGTTTGTGTGTTAGAGAACTATGTTCCGTTACTAGATATGACTTGAAGTGATGCACAACAATGATATATAGTTAGGAATAGGGTTATGTCTGGAAGCCGGGTTACAAAATGTTTTTTTTGTTACACTTTAATTTGTATTCAGGCCCAAGCTATGAAGCATTTGATAAATTCAGAGTGGTATATCTTCAAGAGAGAAAACATAAAAGACTCAACATCAAACAAAATGTGAAATATTGAATTAAATATAAAGTAAACAAAGCATAAAGAAAAACTGAGCAGAACATCAAAACAAAGACAATTTTTTTTATTTATATACAAGGAGGGAGTTTCCACAAGGGCTAGCTAATGTAGTGTTTCAGGATTTGGCCATTAACAGGGAGGAGGTCAGCTTCTCCCTCATTATTTTGTAAATGATATGTTCCTTGGCCAATATTTCCTTTGATTACAAATGGACCTAGACACAATTGTGAACCTTTGAGTGATTTCCCTTATCTTTGTGTGGCTTATCCCATTTGAGAAACAAATCGTCGACTTGAAAATATTTCTCACCAACAAACTTCTTGTCAAACTAGCACTTAATGGTCTGTTGGTGAGCTTCAAACTTTGTTTTTTCCTTGGCACAATTATCCTCTAAATTCAATAAAGTTTCGATGTGCCTTTGGATGACGAGACATCCTCTCCCATGATATTATTGGGTAAGTTGAAGGGAAGGAAGGTAAATTTTTGAGGGTAAAATAACTTCTTTCCCATAGAAAAAGAAATACAGAGAAGTCCCTATAGAGGCCTTCAGGGTGAAACAATTATCCTAGAGGGAATTGGGTAGAGAGTTATGCCATTTTCTTTGTTGATTGACTATGGTTCACTTAAGAATTTGTATTAGGTTTTTATTTGTGGACTCGGCCAAACCATTTTCCTAGGGGTAATAGTTGGCTACATATTTTGAAGAACTTCCCTTTTCTAAAGTGAACTAAGACAATTTTAGTGATGAGAAATATGTTGCATTATAAAAAAAAAGAGATTTAGGCATCCCAAACCTAAATGTGTTGTTCAAGGAAAATAATTACTACTTCATCATTCACCTTAGTAAGTGGTATTGCTTCAATCCAACGTGTAAAATAATCGGTAGCGGTTATAATATACTTGTGCTACTTGCATGAATGAGTATTTATCTCACCAATGATATCCAACCCCCATTGTTTGAATGAATCTTCAACAACAACAGGATGAAGTAGAAAAACAACCTTATACTCTCTTCAAACATATTTTTGGCAGGTTTCACAACTTCGTGAATATGTAATATCATCCTTGAATAGTGTCGGCCAATAGTATCGTACTCTCAATATATTATGAGCTATTGTAACTCCTGATAAATGAAATCTAGTTTCTCCATCATGCATATATTTAAGAACTCTATAAACATATTGTTTTTCAAGGCATCGGAGTAGTACTCCCTCGTATTTTTTTCTTAACAAGATGCCATAGA
>ML811277.1:11970-22870 GCA_009831015.1 Picea engelmannii
TTATTGTAACAGAGCGTTGCTCGACTGGAGGTTGCCCCCTCGAAGAGGCCTGTGAACATTGCTATCTGAATCAAAGTGTTGTTTTTGTTGCTATTTCGTATATCATTTCTGTGTATTGTGAAGATTATGCTGGATATTTTACTATTATTCTATCATTTCTAGCATTTCCTTTCTGTTTTGCATATTTTATATATCTGGTATCTTGCAGCTACTATCTTAGGATCAGCTTTGCTTGGTTACACATTACTTGGGTCAACTTCCCAAATTCATCCATTCACTCGCTCTCCTTTGCACAGAAGCGGGGGACCCACTTCCTCTCAAGGAGGGAGCACCAACCCACCTAGTCCCCATCAAGGGTCATGTTCACAACACACTATGGTCGGAGCTAACCCTCCCCCCCCCACTACAGATGCCATATTTGGCCTCTCTCAACATACTAGATCTCACCAAACTCACCAAGGATCCTATATTGCATGACGCCACATGGCCTGCAATGCCAACAAAACTTCCTTCAGACATACCAAAGTTTGAAGGGAAGGCAGGGGATGACCCTGCCAACCACGTCATGACCTTCCATCTATGGTTTTCTTCCAATAGCATTATGGATGATTCCATCAGACTGCGATTATTTCAACGCACACTCACTGGCCCATCGGCTAAATGGTATGTCGAAGAAAAATCAGGGTCCCATGCGACCTTTGAGTCATTGGCCAAAGCATTCTTGACCTTCTTCCAATTACCCATCCACCATGACAATGGTCTAGAACTACTTTCTAACTTCAAACAAACCTCAGCCACACACATCGCTGACCACATTCAAGAGTGGCGTAGGCGACGTAGTTTGTGTAAAGCAAAAACCACCAAGCAACAATGTCTCGACTGGTTTCTTAGATCACTTGTCTCTCTCCTTGGTAAGGATGTAGCTTCTACCTTCCCTCAATCAGAAGAGGAAGCCATCAGCAAAGACCAACAGTACGACCTCATCTATGCACAGTTAGGGTACTTATATACGGTACTTCCTGATCTTCCAAAACCTGTGCCATTTGGCCAAGACAAACCTGGGATGTCTCACTCAGCAGACGGACTAATAGGTGCCACCACACACCATGGTCGACAACCCCAACCACCACCGATGTATGGAACACCTCAACACCCGCTGGCATATGGGGGCACTCCTTATTACCCCCCACCTCCTTATCAACAGCCTTACCCTGTTGCTATACCTCCACCCATCAGTGGACCACCGCCGACACCTCCCATAAATCCACCTATTCCCACAAACAGTGGTACTCCCTCAACATCAGCTTATAGTACTGGTGAAAGCACTACACCTTCCTATGTACCTTATGGATTGGTACCACCACAAAATCCATACTTCCCGTTTCCTGGTCCTCCACAACCCATGGCTCCCCCACATCCTCATACGGGGGTAAATTTTGTTCAACCCTCTACTGCTCAACAATACCAAAATTTTGAACAGTTGAATACAGATAACCCAACTCATCCATCGAACAATGCCAAGAAGAAAGGACAGAATAGGAATAACAATAACTCAGGTCAAGGCGGGAATCAACCCCCACAGCACCAAACCACTGGGGGCAACCAAAACCAAGGGAACCAAAACCCCCAAGGGGGCAATAATAACAAACACCAAGGGCGAAATAATGTTAAAACCATCTTCCCTTGTGCTCTTTGTGGTGAGTTTGGTCATTACACTCACCATTTCCCCCAGATTGCTAATTTCAAACGGTTGAAAGACTCGGGTAGCCTTCCCCATTCTCCTGCACAAACTGCCCCTCAACAGGCACCACAAAAATACGTGCAACAACCCCCTCCCGTCGTGCTGCAAAATCCTATTCCACATCAAGGTGTGATAAACACCCAACAGGACACACAGCATCTCCCACCTCAGGTAGGACAATACCACAACCCCAACAATCCAGCAGAGCGTACAATTCTCCTCACCAGTGAGGAAGAAATCCTTCTGCAAACCCGTAATCGTCAGTATCATACCCCCACTGAGTCTCCTCCCCTCACTCCAGAGACAAACCCTACACCAACGGGACCCCCGTTGGTGATTCCTCACCCTTCTGCCGAACCACCACTATGCATCCCTCACATCCCCTTGCGCAGGAATTTCCACAACCCACAGGCTAGGGCAGCTCATAACTATAGCTTGGTTGACGACTTAGCGCAATCCCCGGCTGCCATGTCAATCTTGGAAGTCCTCCAGACTTGTCCTATGCAGCGGAAATCACTACTTTCCGCCTTAGGGGCAGTCGACCCGACCGATACTCGACTCATTACCTTTGATCTTGACAGCGGAGAACCTTGTCTTCCCACCTTGATCGCTTTTCAAATACCAGTGAAAATACAGAACATCACTGTTCATCGGTGTATCATCGATGAAGGTGCATCTACATGCATCATGTCCAAAACCGTATGGCAGAAACTTGGTTCCCCGGAACTCATTCCCTATGCCATCACATTACGAGCTTATGACGGACGACCATCATCTCCTGAAGGGCTCTTCCAAAATGTCCCCGTTGAACTCGGGGGCAAAACTATTTTCATTGACATCGAAGTTATCGACGCTCTGCTCGATTACAATATCTTTTTCGGTCGTAGCTACATGTATGCTATGAAGGCAGTGGCATCCTCCATCTTTCGGACAATGATGTTCCCCCACAATGAGAATATTGTGACCATCGACCAAGTCTCACATTATGAGCCTAACCCATCTGCCAATCTCGATAACATTCTTCCTCCTATCCACACAAACCAAGACGCATATCCACTTGTCGAGATGGGTCCTGGAATTTTTAAAGATCCATCCTTGTTAGGGACGTACCATGGAGCACCACCGCTCCTTCATCCTGCTAATCAAGTATGCGTCATCTCATCTAACACAGAGGATGCTTGTCCTCCTCAGGAGGCTTCAGTCATTCCTGACATCCCAATAGTCGTAGAACCACTCCCACCGGAGCCTCCTGCGCAGTCTTTGACCCCAAACATCCATGAATCCACATCCCCTCAGGGGCATAGTCCCGTCTGGGAGACAGTTCCCCAACCCCTCACTCAAATTCCCTTCTTTTACCCTCCACCAGGTATCGAAGCTTTTCAGGTAGCCGCAACACTCACACTACCCAATATGGTGTTAACCATCCCAGTCTGGTATTTACACCCACCTGAGATGGTTCCTCGACCATCCCTTCCCCCACAGGAAGGCCTCCCCATGACGATTCCCGTCCTTACCCCCACTACCCCCATACTCACTAACCCCCCTGCTACAACTGGGGGCAGGAGAAAGAAGAAGGATCCCACCGCTCCACTTCCTCCACGCATCCCACCACCTTGCGCACTATGTGAGAAAGAGGGCCACCAAACCAACAAATATCCATCACTACCTGAATTACGGAATTTGATTCCCCTCAATCCACCTCCCACAACACCCGCCACTACTGTTAGTCCCACCACTGTCACCCCCCCTTCCAGTAGTAAAGGGTTGAGGACCAAATACACTTGTGCTATATGTTCAGAGTATGGCCATTACACCCATCATTGCCCAGCACTGCCACGCTTTCGGCAGACATTAGCGGATGTACGCCAGAACTTCCAGAACAACCCTCTCCCTACTACATCCTCTTCAACAAATATCACTGACATCCGCTATGTCACCACTTCAGTTAATGAACGCATGAGATGCCCTTGCACTCTCTGCGATTCATTAACTCATTTTACATACCAGTTTCCTATGATCCTTGAATATAGGCAGCGTCAATTGTCCCTGCTTCACCAACCCGCCGAAGCGATCATTGACATTACCTCGTCACTTGAGGATCTTCATGTCATTTCTCCCGAGCTCGAGGCACTCCCAATGCCTCCATGGTTCTTAGATGACATCTCTAAGGATTTACCCCACAACCCCCCCAACTCCCCTGTTCATTTCCCTACGGACACTCTCCACCCAACCACCACGGGTACCCCTCAATACTTCAATATATGGTTTATGTCGAGTGAACCCTCACCCTCTCCCAGCATTGCTCCCTCTGCTTATCCATCAGAGGGCAACCAAACTGTCACCAAGATCACTCCTCATGACCCCTTGTATTCCCATCGTTTCCAATGCGACGAGGAAATACTAGAAGATTTAAACCACCCAGATTCTCCCTGGGACGCACTACATCACCGTGCACTCTTTTCTCCACAGGAATCCCTCATGCCTCCTAACCAAAACCCCATTTACGCAGTCGAAACCAAATATTTTATCCCCTCCGGGCCTATAGATTGGTTCAACAATCCCATTCCTGCCACTGATTCTTTTGAAGAAGGTAATATGGCCAACATTTCCCCCACCATCAAAATCGACATTTCCATCAAAAATGGCATCGTCGAAGAAATCATCATTGGAGCTGCTTGCACTCCTCAGGAAATTGCCGCATACAAAGCCCTCTTCCAGGAATATCGGGATATTTTCGCCTGGTCATACAAGGAAATGCCTGGCCTCGATCCCTCTATTGTCAAGCACCACATCGACACCTAGCCTGACATCACACTAGTTCGCCAGAAACAGCGACCACTACACCCATCCAAAGTTGCGGCTATCAAAGCCGAAATTGACAAATTACGCACTGTCGGGTTTATTTATCCCATCGCTTATACTTCATGGGTTTCCAACCCTGTACCCATCGACAAAAAATAAGGAACTATCCATGTTTGCACAGACTTTCGCGATCTCAATAACGCATGTCCCAAAGAAAACTTTCCAACGCCTTTCATTGATCAAATTATCGACGACTGCGCTGGCCACGAGGCTCTCTCCTTTATGGACAGATTCTCTGGCTATAACCAAATTCAAATCCACCCAGCCGATCAGTATAAAACCACATTCATGACCCCATGGGGTACCTTTGCATATCGTGTCATGCCTTTCGACTTAAAAAATGACAGCGCAACTTTCCAGTGGGCGATGACATACATCTTCCATGATCTGGCAAACATCATCCTCACCTACTTGGATGACCTCACAGCTCGATCCAAGAAACGCACCCAGCATCTTGATGATTTACGCATCATCTTTAAACGGTGTCGTCAGTACAACATCCGCTTGAATCCTCTCAAGTGTGTGTTCTGCATCACCGCAGGGTGCCTCCTTGGTTTTATTGTTTCCCAAAGCGGTATTACCGTGGACCCCCTCAAAGTCCAAGCTATCACCGAAATTCCACCTCCCTGGAATTTACGACAACTTCAGAGTCTACAGGGCAAAGCTAACTTTATTAGATGCTTTGTTCCTGATTACGCCATACGCGCACACGGTTTCCTCCACTTACTACATCACGACATCCCTTTTCACTGGGACGACTATGCCCAACAGTCATTTGACGATATTAAAGCAGTGCTTTCAAATGCACCTTTAATTAGTGCACCTGACTACAATCGCGACTACATCCTCTACATATCAGCATCAGCTGTATCAGTAACCGGCGTCCTCGTCCAGCTCGGAGATGACAATCGTGAACACGTCATTTACTACGTTAGTAAGAACCTCTCAGGACCATCCTTGAAGTATAAACATGAAGAGAAACTTGCTCTTGCAGTTGTCCTCGCAGTTCAGAAACTGCGCCATTACATTCTGCTTCGCACCACAAAGGTCGTCGCAGATTCCAACCCTATGCAATACTTTCTCAGTCATCGACAAGTTAACGGCAAATTTGTTCGATGGATCATTATCCTTCAGGAGTACGACCTCGAGTTCTCCATGCCTAAGAGTAAGAAGGCCCTCGTTCTCGCCAAACTTGTCATGGCCCTCCCCTCTGACACCACGAGTGCCCCCGTTAACACCGACTTTCCTGACGAACATCTCTTTTACATCACTTCAGATGATCCTTGGTATGGCGACCTTCTCGTCTACCTACAAACTCAAAATTTCTGTAACCATCTATCATGAGATGATCGTCGTCGTATTCACCATCAAGCCCCCCGCTATCTCCTCATCGAAGACATCCTATACCGGCGGGGCGTCGACACCATTCTTCGCCGATGCCTGACTATTGACGAGGCCACCAGAGTCCTAAACGACTGCCATAGAGGCACATGTGGGGGCCATCTTTCATGGATATCCACTTCTCAAAATATTATCCGAGCCGGTTAGTTTTGGCCTACCCTGTTTCATGATTGCATTCATGCCATGAAACGATGTGAGAAATGTCAGCTCTACGCCAACAAAGCCCGAGCTCCCCCCGCTCTTCTTCACCCTGTCATTACTGTCGGCCCTTTTTGTAAATGGAGCATCAACTTTATGACTTGTAATCCCCCCTCTAGCAATGGTCACAAATACATTGTGGTCGTCGTTGATTACTTCACCAAATGGGCCGAAGCTATGCCCACTTTCAACAACACCGCTGACACTGCAGCGCGCTTTTTCTTTAACCACGTCATATACCATTTTGGCGTACCACTCCAACTCGTTTTCGACCATGGGAAACACTTTGAGAATGAGATCTTCGTCGAACTCTCATCTCGGTTAGGATTCTCTCATGAGTTTGCCTCACCATATTACCTTCAGTCAAACGGACAGGTCGAGGCAGTTAACAAGGTCCTCAAGACCATGTTACAGCGCACGGTTAATAAACATAAAACCAATTGGCATCACCTGTTATTTTCCGCACTATGGGCTTATCGAACGGTGGTGAAAACCGCTACTGGTTTCACACCGTTCCATCTAGTCCATGGGGTCAAGGCAACTCTTCCCATCGAGTGCGAAATCCCCACCTTACGCACCGCAATTGAGCTATTACTTGACACTGCTCCAATAGAGAAGCGCTTGCTGAACTTGGAGTCTCTGGATGAAGATCGTCGATATTCCTTACAGAACAACGAGGCAGCTAAAAAACGATCCAAGGCTACCTTTGATCGCCATGTCAACCTTCGATCATTCTGCAAAGGCGACCTCGTCTTGGCTTATGATATCGCTCATGATACCTTTGGCCACGGCAAATTCGAATCACTTTGGCATGGCCCTTACATCATCCAACATTGCCTCACCAAAGGCGCATACATCCTGACCTCCCTCGAAGGCCTCTCTCTCAAGGAACCCGTCAATGGGTTATATCTCAAGAAATTTTATGCTTAAAAGTAGTCATTCTACTTTAGGTTATTTCTTTTTTAGTGTTTTTTTTAGTATTTTTCTTCCTCCCCTCTCATCAAAACTATCCTTTGTGCTATTGACAGATGCTTCCTCCACCAGCCTATCACATTGGTTACGCTGACGGCGCCATCCGTTGGACACAAAATCTCGCTTCGGCTGCTTGGGCTCTCTACACCCCCTCACATGAAATGCTACATTCAAGCGGCATATGTTTGGGGCCATCCACCAACAACCAAGTTGAATACACTGCAGTCATCGGCCTTTTGGTTGATGCCCAGCATCATCATATTCGTCACCTTAGCGTCTTCCTCGACTCTCAACTAGTCGTTCTCCAGCTCAACAATGTGTACCGTGTACGCGATCCGTGCCTCTTTCGCAAATACCTGCAGGTTAGGCTGTTATCTCAACATTTTGATTCCATTACATTTACACATATTCCAAGACAATTGAATCAAACAACAGATCAAATAGCTAACATGGTGTTAGATTGGCATATATCACATCAAATTACACATACATAAACATATCATGAAACCCTGTCACAGCATATATATAGAATGGACGTACTCAACACATCAGCAAAAAACATGTAGACAACATCGGTATCTCAAAATGTGTATACTCATGTATATATAAAAGCCCATCAGGCCATCCGAATGTTTACATACAAAAATACATGTATCCGCAGGCCAATGCAGCACCTCGGTACAAAAAAGGGGCTCACCAGCCTATCTACAACAAAAACAAAGATGTACATCATACACCACTCAGGGTGCCTCTATCTCTCCACCACCTACTCCTCCCTCAGGAGGAGGTGGTGGCCCACCACCACCTGCCCCATGCGGTGGTGGACCACCTACAGTACCCTCCTGCCCCGGCGGCAGGTGTCCACTTGTCATAGCCGCAAGAACTGCTGCTCGCCACACTATGGCCCACCATGGTGGTGGTACCCCTACACACTACTCCAGGAAACACTCATCCTGGATGCGCGTCCACATGCCCTCAGGCACATCCTGTAGAACCGTCTCTAGACGACGGCGTATTTCATCATAATCCACTCCGGCCACCGCCGGAGGAGCGTGTGATGGCCCCGCACTAGGGTCATCGTACTGGCGCCTCCTCGCTGCCGGCTCCGACTCAGTTGGTCGCCCCGCAGCACCCTCCCGCCGGTGCCTCTCGATGAGTCGGCGCTCTCTGCATATCTACCTCGCGCCCGCGAGGTGCCACATCTGCACATGCAAAAAACAACAACAACAGATAGTATTAGCATCTATATCATATACATATGGACTGATATCTCAAAAGACAATATAAATCAAAACCATAACAGCATACTAAACATACCTCGATGGTCAAAAACCTCCCCTGGAGGTAACACCATATCCGGGTCACCCCGGAAGTCCACCCCAGCATAGGGGTACCGAAGTATAACCTGCAGCATCTGTCGCCATATCCCTGTCGCCTCTGCTGAAAAGAGGTGGCCACCTTCGCCACCACCGTGAAGAATCAAAATGGTCGACCACCACCTCAATCGTGGCTCTCGTGCCCCTGGCATCTCCAGTAAAACCCTCAGGTGCAACATCGACACCCTCTCTAAGAACCATGCCACCAGGATAGACCCAAATGAAAACTCTCCTGCACCTGTGGACCGACAGCGATCCAACTGCACTACCATCTGTGCATGCAGCGTCATCCCCCACGCAAACTTCTCACCGGCCACCACTCTCTCCAGCACCAACAGCTAGCCACCACTAATCCGCTGGGTCGCAAGTGACCCATAGATACGAACAATCATCACCGCTATACAGCGATGAGTCAGGGAGTCTATCGCACTGATGCTCACCACAGTCCCAGACATAAAGTCCCGACCTGAGCAGTATCTCTACCCAATATTGGCCAGCTGAATGGTCCTGGGCAACACCGGCTCCATCGGTAGGGGCGTTCCCCGAAAGGGGAGCCCAGTCAGAAAATAAATATCCTCCACCATAGTGAAGGGGATATGCTCTCCTCGTACGAGGAAGCAGTGCAGCTCCGAACTCCACATCTGGATCAGGAACTGCAACAAATACTCATGTGCTCGTATCAACGGGCACTCAAAGAACTTTAGCAACCCACAGGTTTCCAAAGTCACACACACGTCGGGCCCCTCAATGGCCACAGTGTCTCGCAACTGGGCCCAGTCTCGCTCTCGCCACCACACTGGCATCATCACCACGATCCACCTACAGACAACACAGAGTCTTATATCATCTCATGCAACCATCAACAGCATCAAAAAGACTCATTTTTTTTTACCCTTCAAACTCGCCTACTAGGCGCGGTTTTTATTCCCACAGGCGCACACATGCGCGCCTGTTCATTACACAGGCGCGCATATATGCGCACCTGTTCATTACATAGGCGTGCACATATGCACGCCTGTGCACTTCACAGGTGCGCATCAGTGCGCACCTGTTCGCTTCACAGGCGCGCCCCTATGCACGCCTGTTCACCCTACAGATGCGCACAGGTGCATGCCTATCACACCCACAGGCATGCACTGATGCGCGCCTGTTCAACTCACAGGCGCGCCCTTCAGGTGTGCCTTAAATTATCCCTACCGTGGACACATGCACGTATATTTGGTGTACAGGCATGCATGTATGCATGCCTATCACTGAATCGCCTACGCATGTGAGGTCCACACCCCCTAAATACCCCTGTACGGCCCCCCGTACAAACCCTGCCCAAAAATTGAAAACCTATTTCTATGCAGGATGATCAGACAACTAACCTGATACTCGCAAATCCTCAATCGATTGCCTCGTCCTCCCTGAATCTACAAATCTCCTCTGCAAACTTCTTGTCCACTCACTATTGCAGTAGGTACAAATGAGGTGGCAATGTGGGCCCTACAACTATATATAGGCCTTTTGCCAAACTTCCACTCACCATTCCGGGAGCCCAAGGTGTCCATTTTTCAAACCGTCTTCTGCCACGGGATCAGCATCCCGTCACCTACATCACAGTTGTCCCTGGGTCACTTTTCATCCCGAGCCCCCAGGGCACCTTTTTTTTTATCATGGTCAAGTACGCACGCGCATTGTCACATTTATCAAATACATGCTCATATCTTTGATTCTCTTCAGATATTGTTCACTTTGAGTATTTGTTTCTCATATGTGCAGGTACTTGCTCCTCATCCCTCGGCATCACTCCTTCAGGTATATACTCATCACTGGCATGTAGTCTTTCCCGTTGTATCACACTTTCATTTCCAGTCACACCCTCTGATGTTTACCTCTAGGATCTCCATTCCTGGCTCTGTAGTACCCACACCTCCATTTGCATCATCGGTATTGTTACCCGGTAGCATTCTAACCCACATGAGTTGTCCCATTCATAGCACCCTTTGCCACTTTTTTGACACTCATGTTGTTCTTCATTACCCTTTAAGGATGGGAGTCCCGATAGTCTTTCATCACGTTGCGAATCAACCACATACTTCTTCTCCTCATTTTGCTAGCTTTCCCATATGGACTCCCATATTATCTCTTTATGGTTCTATTTTTTACCTGCACCTTCGTAGTATCATGAACCCTTCATTTCATCCACCATCAGTTTGCCCATATGCGAACCTATCTTCATTTCACCTACCTCATACAGAAACTCACCAATGGGGCCCCCACCCTTCATCAGTTTTCCAAGAAAATTTTGCCCTCCCTGGGGCACTCATTTCACACTGGGGCACCCGTTTCTGTATTTGTACATTTT